>JAADVK010000003.1:0-119424 GCA_023334975.1 Globisporangium sylvaticum
AAAAAAAAAAAAAAACAGGTGACTTACAGTCTGTGTCGACAAAAGACGACAAATTTGACGTCTCGAATGTGCGCGCGCTCCGTTTTTTGTCGATCTGTTGATCTGGAAGTTGCTCTCCAAAGTGGCGGGGAGATCGTCCACGCTTCCCAGGCGCAACGTCGTACATCGCAGATCCACGATTTAAACTCAAACTGCTTTGCTCTGCTGCGCTCTCATTTACTGGTTTGAGAGGCGGGGATGTTTGATGATTGCTCTTGTAGGTGAACATCCTTTTGCTCGATAACTGCGTGCACTCTGGTTGAAGCCGATCCTGGCTACAGCAAACGTAGATCTCGACGCTTCCAGTCTTGTTCAATGGAGGCGCTGTGGTAGAAAAACGAAGACGACGTAATACAGCGAGTGGACATCAGCTTAGCACAAGCAAACGCAATAGCCAAAGAGAAAGAGAGAAACGTGTACCCACCTGTGCATCGCACGACAGTATCAGAGATCGTCTCTGCTGGAACGCGGTTGAGAATCCCAAACTGAACGAAAATGCTCGACTGACTCTCATGCTGAGGAAGCGGAGACGCGAGGCAGATCAGGATCTTTGCACCGCCTTCCGTGAAATCCCAATCTGGCGAAAAGTCCGATATCAATGCTGGAGTGACTGCAGCATCAGCGGGATGTAATCTCGTCTCTCCGGTGTGAGCTGGGGAGTTTCCCGATGACGACGGAGGGGCATCAGGGTACAGCAGTTCGTCGCTGAAATACGAGAGCCCTCCCAGCATCATGTTGCCGCTCTTCAGAAGGTCGAAATCCGGGTCTCGCGTAGCGTAATCGTGCAGCTGTTCGTCCAATTGTGGCGCTGTCTGGGGCATGAAATCCATCTCAAAGCAGTCTTCGGTGGGCATCCACAACAACACCATCAGAGAGAGAGAGAGAGAGAGAGAGAGAGAGCGTAAGCATTAATGCATCAACCACGTTGCAAGCCAACAATGCCATACAGCACGCACTGTTCATGATCGCGTCGACGCTCTCATCTGACGCAATCTCGGGTTGCTGCACCTCTGTCTTGATTGGGAACTGCGGCGTCATCGTACTGGGAAAGAAAGGCGATACACTGTTTCTCGACCCAGGAAGCGCGCGCTTGAATCCTTTCGATGTCGCTGCTGTTGCTGCTGCACCATTCACTCGCTGAGAAGCGGACGCTGAAGATGAAGCTAATGCGACCACTCCATTGCTCTTTCTGCCAACACCGCACAGAGTGCTGCTGACCTTGTTGGCTTCGTCAAAGTAGTGCACAAGCACGATGTGCTGGTTCGCGTCTCGCAGCGAATAGCTCCGTCTGTGGAATGTCTGTGCATCCATACACACGACAGTGATGGTCAGCACATTGCACTTCAACCAGTGTGATACCCCGCCCTCAAAGCGCTGTCTGCTATTAACAACGCACCGCGATATCGGACGAGTGCACGTAAGTACCCAATACGATCACTTCGCGGTTGATCACCAGCTTGGCGCGGTCTTCTCGAATCTACACATACATATATATCACATCACACACAGCGCAATATTCGCATGACTAACAGTCCTATATCACCAATGCGCCGCCTCTCTCGTTAGTTAATCACACGCACCCGCCCGGACTGGTCTTTCCGCTTCTGCCACTGCCAGCCGTCCTTCTTGAAATCGGGCACGTCCCTCGTGTCGTACAGCAGCAGACGTCCACCTACACGTACAGCACACACATAGAGAAGCACAAACACACACACCACTCTAGTTAGTATCCGCGCAATGCCATCACCATAATGCCATCGAAGCGTGCTGCTTCAAAGCACGTGCACATTCGAGAGACAGACGACGTACTCGACGGCTGCATTTGCAGCTGGCGGCAGATCGGCAACGCGCGCAGCTGCGCGTGGTGCAGCAGCAGGAACGCGAGCTCCTCCTTCACGAGCCAGCGCGTCGCGGCGTCCCGCAGCAGCGTCGTGGCGCGCGCGTCAATCTCAATCGCCGCTGCGGCGATGCTGCTGCTCTTCGTCGCGTCGCTCATTTCTGTATGTGCTTGTTGCTTTTGTCAAACATAAATGAGAACCCAAGCGGCTTTTTGGCGGGGGCGTAAACTAACCTGGAAGGGTGTGCTCGTTTCTGTAAATATGCTCACTACTTTTATTACAGGACCCTTGCTTTTTTAAATGAATGAGATATTTACAAAACTGAGCGGTATGGGTTATTGCCGGTTACGATCCCAGTTCGAGCCGGTTCTACACAAAACTGTGACCCGTTTTTAAGAGGTGCATGGCTACATTTCGTTCTGGTGGTGCACCATGTCGGCCACATGGCGATTCAGTTGAGCTCACAAAGCCAATCAAGCCTGACACCCCAACCAGGCTTCGACGTCCGGGTTGCACGGTTCACCCACTTGTTCTTGGATCTGCCTTTTTCGTGCCTCGATCTGGGAAGCGTCGCCAGAGCACGAAATCGCCATCTCTCGGACATTGTAGCAGATGCCGGTACTGTTCGTCCCAGGCATTTCGCACTTGCGCTACAGGCTACTCAAAGAATCATGGTAGTAGAAAGATGATGCAGCCAGGTTGATTCTGAGCAACTTACCGTGAACTGTCGAGGTCGACTCGCCTCAGAAGTCAAGTCGACTACCAACCGCGCGGCGCTTTTCGTGATCGATCTTCGCTTCGAGTCTTTGGAAACTTCCACGAGGGACTGGTGCAGGCTCAGTTTCAGCGAGCCGAGATTCCTCGTCACAGAGTCTAGTCGACCCGCACTCTTGTTTGTTGGCTCACTGCGCTTCTTCCTCCAGAGCGTCAGCTTCACGACGATGGGCAAGTAACCCGCAAACACGATTGCGAATCCGACGACCGCGACGAGCTTGAGCGTTGTCCACGGAGCCAGAACGAGCCATTGTCGTAGCTCTCGGTGTTCATGATCCAAGCGAAAGATCGTTTCTTGTCTGGCGGCCTCGTCATTATTTAGAGGATTCAAAGCCCATAAACAGCTCCGCACACCGAGTGCCAACGTTCGAGAGAGGAGGTTTCAGCGATTTCTCCTTCAAACCCAATTCCAGATCCTATTCCCAAAGCGATCACAAACGCAAATAGCCACACGATGACTCTTCTTCCTCACTGGGAATTGCTCTAAAATGCTTTCACAACGGCCACAAACACCAAAGTTAGAAACAAACACCACGTCGCCTACAACTCACTCTTGCATCATGCCCAGCGCGCACGCGTCGCAACACATTTTCATGACGATCGGTTAGCCATTTCGGTTTTCAACACACCGCTGGTGTCTGGCGAGGAGGTTGTGTCTTGGAATGTGACCACCTCGGTGGGTACGTTAGCGGGTCTAAACACGACCGAGTTACCGCCATTCAACACCGCAGCACAACGTATTCATTTCATTGTCGGCACCGCCAGCTTTGCGCCCCGGCGGGAAGATGGCCTCGTTGATCACCAGCTTCTTCCGGTCAAACTGGAAAGTCGAGAGGCAGTAGAGCACCACGACCATGGGGACCTGGTTGCGATGAGGAAGTCCGACCTGGTCGAGCGAATGCCATCGCTAGGGTAGGTAGTAAGTACACAAGCGAGGCGACTTCCTGGGTAACGAGGGTTCACCACTTACACGCAGTTGATCAGCACTTGCAGCAGTCCGGATTGAAATCGCTGGACGCAGATCATCAGCACAGAAGCAATAGCGTGGAGAATGATAGCGGTGGCGAGCACGTAGATGAGCGCGAGCGGCTGTCCGCCTTCGACGCTCTGCTTGAGCAGGAGCAGCTGGAGCGTGAAGTCCACGGCTTTGATCATCAGATTCTACAAAGCAGCCAGGTACACAGGGTATGCACACTTTGATCAACCAGTGCAGTTAGGAACTTGGCAAATAGTACTGATGAATCAAGTTCTCACTAGTGACTTTGGCACGCATCGGACGTCATGCCGATCGCCAAACGCGCCAGCTACTTTGTCAGCAGCCTGTGCTGCGGCTCGTTTGCGACGCCGGAGAGAGATTGCGTGAAGTTTGTGTTGAACGTTCCAAGAGTCCTTTGCGTAGAATCTAGTCGACTTGCACTCGCAGGCTGAACCACCGGGTTGTTTCTCCAACGAACCATTTCTGCAGCACTAGCAAGTGTCCGACGAGCACGATCTCGAAGCCGAGCGTGCCCACTACCTTGAACGCCAGCGTGGATTCAATCACGAGCCAGGACGAGCCGTTGCCTAAGTCAGTTGTGCCCATGACGCCGTCGATGGTGGCGTTCGGGTGGACGGTGAGTAGGATGAGCCAGAGCGTCCACGCGATGCACCAAATCACGACAAGAAAGAGTGCGCACTCGAGTCAATCTGGGCGACACGTTGGTGAGGCGCGCAGACTGGAGGATAGCGTCCTCTTGGTGCATGGAGAGGCCCGATTCGCTCTGTTTGCTACAGACGACGCCGAAACGAGCTAGGGGCTTGGCGCCGTGGCCGTCGCTGCCGCTGGCGATGAGCAGTCCACAGGCGCGACTGGAGCAGCCGGCGCCACGGGTGCTGGTTTACCAATTATGTATCAAGGGGTGGAGAGGTTTTGCGAGGGGCTCTGCGCCAATGCCGCTCGCTGTTCGTTTGGTTCGTGAAGTTGGGTAGCCGAATGCCTCCCGCTCTTTCTCGACGCGAGGGTTTTCAGTACGCTGCTACTGGTAGTAGTTGCGGCTCTCGCTTCTTTGCAAAGGCAGCACTGGTTGGAAATACAGACCCTGGGACCAAAAACTAACTTTCAACAACGACCAGCCTCTCATTTTAAGAGTGCTTGCACCAGATTACCGTTGGAGTCTTCGCATAAGATCGAGCGCCAGTGCTATTCGTGGCTGAAAGGATCCGATAACCCCCTAATTAGAACGACGAAGACTCGGGAATCAAAGCGTCGCTTACTCAACAAGACAGCAATGGACAATATGAAGTTCTTCCTGTTTTGCTGTCAGCTTAAACACGACAGCGCTGGCTGCCTTCGCGCTTTGTAAACCTCCGTTCACTTGTCAAGCGCTTTCGTCGGCCGTGCGAGAGGGCACTGCAGAGAAGCAAGAGATATCCGAGCAGATGCCCGCCTCGTCCAGATCAAGCGCGCGCCAAGTGGGGCCGCTACGCCAGCCTCAGGAAGTGAAGGATCTCTCACTGTCCGCTGTTTCAACGGCAGCGACAGTAGCGACAACTCGAATCGACCAAAATCAACTGAGAGGGCCGTCGCTGCCAGTTCCCAGCTCACTCGGCACTGACCAACCAGCGCGAGTCGACCGATGTCGTCCTGGAAGAAGCATCCGCAGGGCGAGACTCGCGCTTCTCCTTGTCTTGCTGACGTGTCTCCTCTGGGTGCTGTGGCTTCTGATCCTCCCCATCTATCCAGACGCAACAATGAACTACATCATGGACACTAAGGAGTACGACAACGGTTCGTTCTGGCTCATGCCGAAGCCCGGGCTGCCGCTAATGCTCACCGGGAGTGCTGGGTTTGCTACTGGGTACCTGTTCAACCTATTGGAGCTGGCTCGAAAGGGAAAAACTGAGCGGCCCCTACCAAGTACACCAAGTACTCCCGCTAAGGCTACAGTTCAAGGCAAATTGCGCGCGCTCCGGCCCAAAGTCAGCTCGACCCGGGTCTCCGTCGAAGATTTGGTTGCGAACGTCCCTGACGACGACTCGGGACGAAGCTCTCTCAAGAAAAGCGCAGCGAAGCTCGCCGCCGCCGCACTCCTCCGCAGAGGCAGCAGCGCGCGAAAGAACATGGTGAGTGAAATATCAGAGGGTTCTAACAAGAGAAGGGGGTGGGGGGTGCTTTAATTTCTAGCATGTGGCTCTGAAACTAGGTGACCTCGCGATTCAAACGGCGCTACTCGTGCAGCAAATGGAGAGTGGCTTCCCACACGAGTTGGTGTGGATTTTCACCGCGCTCATCTCGCTCAACGCTGCTGCGTGTGGCATGACGGTTTGGTGGCCACGCAAAACCGCATCCGGACTTCAGCAAGCGGTCGTGGGTACAGCGTGAGTGCTTTGGAGGTTACCTACCTCACCTATCTTTGCTTCACAATGTTAACAAACGATTTCACCTCGATGAATTAGGCTCGGTGCATTAGTTGCCGTCGTGTTCCCGATGCTCGTGGTCTGCTGGAGCCTCTCGTCGTTCACGTTCGGTCGCAAGATCTTCGCGATCATTCAGGACGTCTTT
This sequence comes from Globisporangium sylvaticum, assembly GCA_023334975.1. Taxonomy (NCBI): domain Eukaryota; phylum Oomycota; class Peronosporomycetes; order Pythiales; family Pythiaceae; genus Globisporangium; species Globisporangium sylvaticum. The sequence continues at coordinate 6,193 of JAADVK010000003.1, forward strand.
CCCGACGGGCGATTCGAGCGACAAGCCCGCTTGAGCGCGGACCCGGTGCAGATCGATGTCATCGCTCAAAGTCTGCGCTCGCTGCACATTCTCTCGGTGCTAGACTTCTTCACACGCGCGGGCACGAACCTGGTGCTCTGCTTCCGCCTCCACAGTACCATCGCGATGGTACGCGCTTCAGCAAGCAAGCAGCACTCCGCCATATACCCGCAAAGACGCCGGGTCGCGCTCGCGCTCTTTGCTTTCCCGATCCTGCTCACTGTTTGTCTACAAGAGCGTCGCCACGTCGGCTTCCGCATGCTCAAAGCACCCAGAGTGCGTCGTTCACGCTCTGCGGTGGACCTCTGCGCGAGAAGAGGACCTGGACAAGTGTTCGTGCCTCGCTCTAATTGACCAATACTTGGCTCCGAAGACGTAGGTAGAGTGGAGCCACCCAATCGATATCACGGCGAAAGCCGCGCAACTGGCAGCGAGTGGCAACCTGCGCACGATCCATCTCGTGAATCAGGAAGTGCGCGTCTTGCCAGAGGAACTGCAGCGCTACAAGGATCTGAAACACATGTGAGTGGAAAACGGCTATGGTGAGTGTGTGGACGACAAACTCTGGAGCAGCTCGCTGTATTACACCGTCACGGAGCGCATCCCGTCCTGGTTCAGAGACTTTAAGAACCTCGTATACTTGTGAGTCTCTCTCTTACTGCGCTAGGGCTGCGTCTTGCGTTGTGCTACCCAGGTACTACGATTTATCAGTCTAGTGCTGGCACTGTGTTGCTTTGTGGGTGATATCTGTCTGTATGTTGTTGACAGCCACATAGAGGGCAAATACGGCAGCTCGAGCCTCGAGTCATTCCCTGACGACCTCTTCGACAACATGCAGCAGCTCTCTTTCATTCACCTCGCGGCGCATCTGAAGCTCCAGAACCTTCCGTCGTTCACAGGATTGCGGCATCTGCGCGTGCTTTCGCTGGCAGTGCTGCTCTCTCTCAAAGAGCTGCCTGACTTTGCGGACCTCCCCGAACTCGAGCGACTCGTGCTCACGGCAATGCCTTTGGTCACTAGCGCGAGCGACATGACCGGTATCAAGAACCTCAAGTCCTTTGTCGTCGTGTTTCGCAGTCCCACGTGCTGCAACGGCTTTCTCAGCACCAAGTGCGACCTCAGCGACTACTTTTGCCAGCCGATATCGAGCATGGTTCCTCCAGCGACGTGCCTGGTCGAGGACCGGACCGACCAAATCGCGACGAGGACGACGCTGAGGCTGTTCGCCAAATTCTCCGAGTCCGTGTGCGCGCCACCACGCGGCGAGGGTCCGCCAGGGGATCTGTTCTCGGACCAGAGTGTTCAAAAGTGCAATGGCACCATGTTCGCCAAGTGCCAGACGTTCGGGAACGCCTCAGGCATGTGCTTCAGCGCTGGGTTGCAACCGATCCTGTGCACCCCGGACCCGTACCCGAGAGAGATGCGAGAGCGGCAGATCGAAGTGGGTGTTGGAGCACCGTGCGACCCTGTCAACGAAGCCTGGCTCGGGTGCACAGCATGAATGAGAAGAGTCACAGAGCTTTCAACTCACTTGACCTTAGAATATGCAATTAAATTGACAGACAGTACTCGTTTCGCAAAACCAAAAGCTCATGCAAAATCCTACTCGAACCATAACACACTCAACTCGCAGGACACGGTGTACTCAGACTCACTTCGCCTCCGTCTGCTTCGCCAGCACAGAGTCAATGAAACCCGCGACCTTGTTGCCGATCATGCCGATCTTCTTCGCTTGCACGCCGCTCTTGATCACCTCCGACGAGTTGCGCAGCTCGCGAGCGGCTCGCGAGTACGTCACGCCGCGTCCAGTGTGCGCTTGCTCCAACTCCTTCTCCGCGTAGTCCGCAAGCGCATCGACCAGAGGCTGGTTCTCCTTGCATTTCGCAGGCTCGCTGCGAATATCCTGCAAGATCGGGGCACCCGAACCTTTTCCTTGCGAGCGCACACCGTACTCGCCTTCTCCAGGCTCTTCTTCTTCGACCTCCTCGTAGCCTTCTTCACCAGTCTCTTCATAGTCTTCGTCGCTGTCTGCGTGGCCTTGGTGGATGATCTGGTCGATCTTGCGGGCTATCTGGTCGCCGACCATGCCGATCTGCTTCGCTTGCGTCCCCGAAGTGATCACAAGGTCCGCATTGCGGATCTCCTTCGCCGCGCGCAAGTGCGAGATGCCCTTCCCTCGTTGTCCCGAGTGCAAGTGGATGTCGCCGTATTCCCGCAAGCGGTCGACAATCATTTGGTTCTCGTGGCGCTTAGCTGGGTGCTCCATCAAGTCCTGGACGATTGGCGCTGGGTCGCCACGTACGCGCTCACTGCCCGTGAAGTTGCTCGCGCTGTCACGAACAATCTTGCCGTGCGTTAGGATCTGGTCGATCTTGTCGACCATCACATCGCCAATGAACTCGACCGTGTAGCGCGCTTGCTGGCCAGAGGTGATCACCTCGGTCGTGTTGCGGATCGCGCGCGCAGCACGCAAATGGGACACACCCTTGCCCGTGTTTCCAAACTGCAGCTCGTGCTCCCCAAACTCCGTTAGTACATCCACAAGCTTCTGGTTCTCGGACTTCTTCGCAGGTGAGCTGCGCAGATCAACCACAATCTCCGGCGGGGTGTGCTCAAAGTCGCGGCTCACGTTCAAGCCGCCTTGCTCATCGTTAATCTTGCCAGTCTTGAGCACTTGGTCGATCTGCGACGCCATGCGTTCGCCGACGTAGTTGACGCTTCTGGCATCGTCGCCAGACTTGATCACGCGGTCACAGTCACGAATAGTATGTGCCGCACGCAAGTGGGTCACGCCCTTGCCCGTGTGGCCCTGCTCAAGCTGGCGCACGCCGTACTCAATGAACGCATCGACAATCTTCTGGTTCTCCGGGCACACAGCAGGCTTCTCGCGTGCCTCTTCCGCTAGCTTTATCCGCTTGTGGTGCGGCATCTCTTCCGGCTCGCCATCATCTTCGTCGTTCCCTTCCGGGTGGTTGCGTTTGTTCGACGAGATACCAAACTTCTTCTTGAGCTCCTCTACCGCATCTGCTTCCTTGCCACCGGTCGACTTGAGTGCATTCGCAGCCTCCTGCAGAGCTTCATAGATGTTCTACAGCACATTTTGGCAGGAAGAAGGCGGTTCATGTTAGCAGGGCAAAGACCTTCTCTTTCTCTCTCTCGCAAAACGTCAGGGCAAAGAATGGCAAGGCTTCAGCACACACCTGCGGCATCTCAATGTTCTCCTTCTCGCACTTGGCCACGAAGGACGACATGGTTTGCGGACGCGACTGCTTCATCCTGGATTGTTCTCTTTCTCCTGTTGCTTGGGATTTCTTCGTGTGTCAGTCGTTGATCCAGCGGGTGAAAAGCGATAGTGAGCCCTCAACAACACCAACGGAACCAACTTGCCAAAGTTTTCACTCTCTCGCCGCTCCTCCCAGAAGACTGAGCTCCAACTGTCGCTTCTCGCGCATGTCGCTCAGTCGTCTCCTTAACGGTCGTCGAATGGGCGATCTCGCAGGGATCTCAACTGCCGCAAGTTGGCTCCTGTCGCCCACAGCCAACAGACAGATAGTGACCCACCGAGTCGTTTGTGAGAAATAAGCAAGATCTCTCGAGCACCTCTCTCTTGAACAAGTTGGCGACTTCGATCAAAAGTGAAGGTGTGCGCGGGGTTCTCTCGTGGTACGTGGCTCTTCAAGTCTTCACCCATTGCGATCGATCAGCAGCGTGTCACAATTGCCAAGCAAGTTGATATCGCGCGGCGATCGCACTGCTTCTCTTCTAGGAACACGAGCGACTTGGTGTCGACTCCCACCTCCCATTCTTCCGCTGGCAGGTTCTGGATCGAATTCCATTGTGTTGTTGATCAGCAGTAGACTCTTCCAAAGGCAAATCGCGTTCCCGTGCATGTGAGAGATGTGTCAATGCATCGGGAATACAAGTCGACGCCTCCAATGCGAGCCTCTTTGAGTTGCTGCGTGGAGTGAATGACCGCTCACTTTGCGGGTCATTGTCTCTTTCTCCTGCGTTTATGCGGTCAGTCGGCTGTCGAGGATAAAAGTGATGGTGCGGTACGCTCTGTGAGACTACATGGAAGGGGTCTTCATCGGATCGTCCTCACTATGATGACTGCTGCTTTTCATGCACAGTGCCCATTCGGCAGAAGACACCAGTGGGTTTGTCCTGTTGCAACGACAGGCGCCAATCACTTGATCTCATGCTTACCTCATTGTGTTTAGGCGCGCTGCGGACGGACGCGCGAGCAGAAAGCAGGGAGCTACTCACAGGGAGAGAGCCTGCGCCATTTTCAATCGCATAACGCGGCGTGAACGTCGTTGTCTGTTGCTCTTGGGCTGGTGGGTCGCAAAATGAGAACTGAGGCCAGTGGTGGCTTGTTTAAAATGGACCCCACTGGATCTATCGACCATGGATTCAGTTGTTGAAGTGCAACTTGGCATCTCCCGCACTCTCGCTTAGGTTACTGTGTTTGACAGAAAAGACTCTCTCTCGCCTCTAGCAATAAACTTAGCAGGATGGATTGGGGTGCACTTGATTCGCTAAAATGACGAATGTTAAATTCAATGTACGGCTGCTGATTGGCCTTCACGAGGTGACGCTGCGCGATCGTAGTGCGCTGATTGGCTGCTTGGGTTGACGGCAACAATCAGCCCTACCCCCATCCAATCAACTGTTTCACTTTCTGGTTTCCACAGAGTTGTGTAGGTATCACAGATGCCCCCAGCTAATGGGTAGTCAAACTCACTCTAATTAAAAGCGGTCATTTTTACCATTATACTGAAGCTTTGTTCAATTTATAAAGGTGTTTGATTATCCGACGAAGATTGCAATGATCATCGCGTGGTTTCCGTCACAGATGGGCACATTCTTTGCCACTCTTCCTTCTTCCTTGGCTCCTCCTCCTTGCTTGTTGCCTTTGCTGTTTGTATGAGTGTGCTGCTGTCATTCATTCGCCAATCTTCTCTCCGCGACACAGGAGGTAGGAGCAAGAAGACGGAAGAAGAAGACGCCAGCAGCGAGATCGCTCGCCCGCCCACGTCATTCTCCAAGCCGCCACGCACGCGCACACACGCACGAGCCATCTATCTATCAGCATGTTTGCCAGCAGCTCGTCCACGGCATCCGAGCTGCCGCTGCTGCAAAAGGGCCGCAGCACAGCCGGCTCGTACCAGTCTGCACTGGAAGCTGAGTCGACGTCTCCTTCTTCGATGCCGACGCGGCGGTCGCTTTCGGACACGGCGCGCGAGTCGATCCGCGACGAGCGCTCGCGCGTGCGCATGGTCGGCTGGTTGATGATCTGGGTCGTGGTCGGCGTCTTCATCAGCGAAGTCTCGCAGCGAAGCGCGATGATGATGAGTAACATCAGCAGTCCAAGCAGCAGCGTGCAGGCGTTGAGTGTGGACCACGACGTTCAGCGCCACGCAGTGCGTCAGGAGATCGATTTGCTGGCGGTATCCGCCGAGGCGTGTCCGTCCTCCTCCAAGTCGTCGGTTGCGACGTCGAACGCGAAGAGCACCGGTGCGAGCTGGTTCCTCGGCGGCCCGGACCCGGAGCTCGTGCTCACGTCGCTGCCAAAGATCCAGTCGCTCGATGAGCTCCCGAAGCACTGGGACTGGCGCGACTTCAACGCCACGGGCATCAGTTTGACGACCTCGGTGCTCAACCAGATGGCGCCAAAGGCGTGCGGCTCCTGCTGGGCGTTTGGCACCGTGAGCGCGCTCTCGGACCGCATCCGCATCGCCAAGTTCCGCAAGTACAAGAAGCTCGAGACCGAGATGATCCTGTCCCCACAGCCGCTGCTCGACTGCGGCATGCGCTCGTTCGGCTCGTGCAACGGCGGCGACCCGCGATACGCGCACAAGTGGATCCACGAGAACGGCATCGTCGACTGGACGTGCAACCCGTACATCGCGTCGCACCCGTCGTGGTTTTCGAGCGCTGCAACTTGTGGCGCGACCCAGTGCCGCCAGTGCCTGCTCGACGGCGAGTGCAAGGTGGTGGAGAGCCCCAAGAAGTGGTACGTGGCCGAGTACGGCACACTGAACGCGACCAACTCGGAGGAGTTCCAGCTCGAAGCCATGAACGAGATCTACCACCGCGGCCCGATCGTCGTGAGCATGTACTCGCTCACGCCCGAGTACCGCAACTTCAAGGGCGGCTACATCTTGCGCGACTCGAACAAGTACCCGGGCACAACCCACGTCGTGAGCCTCGTGGGCTGGGGCACGGCCGACGACGGCCTCAAGTACTGGATCGTGCGCAACTCGGACGGCACGCAGTACGGTGAGGACGGCTTCTTCCGCGTCGAGCGCGGCGTCAACGCGTACAACATCGAGAGCCACGGCGCGTGGGCCGTGCCGATCGTGTAATTATTATGAGGCTCGTATAGCAAAGAAGCAAGTCAACAATGGAACGAATGGATCGAGTAATAATAATCAGATGACACATACAACGAGTTTTCGCATGACGCATTAACGTTGTGGTAGTTGCCGAGTTCTGGCTTTCATAAACAGATCCACCTTCGCACAACTCTCACGTTGCTTCTCGTAATGCCAGCAGGTCAAAGCGCAAACAACCTCATTTTCGTTTCTGAGCGGATCAGCTTTAGGTGGTGAATCAGTTGGTATCAGAATTGTTCAATGGAGGAAAGATCAGAAAGCCACTTGTGTCTGGATTGCGAAGAGACCAACGACAGCAGAAATGACGTCGCGCAGATCCAACTCTGCAGACAACAACGCACGTACACACTTGGAGGAAATGGCCCCAGCAGCAGCAGCTATCGAGCGACATCAAGCAGCAGACACACGCGAGACCAGCGCCGCTCTCCTCGTGACGCTGCGGAGAGCGCTGGACGACGGCGTGGAGGCTGCACGCGCGGATGAACTGATCGTGCGTCTCCACTTCACTCAAGAACAGCAGCACGATCACTACTCGACTGCAGACACCGAGCTGGACTGGAAATACACCGTGGTCGCGAGAATCGCTGAGCTGATTCGCTTCTTGGAGGAGAGCTCGCTGCGGCGGCGTAAGCTGCCGAGCGGATCTGCGGAATGCGACGCCGACGAGCTACTTCGCGACCCCGAGGTGCCGCCGCCCATGCTGGTCGCGTGTCTCTTTGGGCAGCTGGAGATCGCTCAGCTGCTGTCAGAATACGACGCGTACGGCCGAGTCAACTGCATGTACGGCTGGCGCGGGATCTCTCCGCTCTACGTGGCGTGCGGCTTTGGTCATTTCGAGGTCGTGCAATGGCTCGTCGAACACGAAGCGGAGATCGACGACCCGGACGACAGCGGCGCGACGCCGATCATGGTCGCCGCTGCACGGCAAGACGTAGAGATCACAAGGTTCTTGTCGGCTGTTCCCAGGGATGTCGGTGCTGCGAATGTCGGCGCGACGGACTACGGCAAAGACGCGTTAGCGACCGCAGCTCAGCTTGGGCACACTGCGATTGTGGCTTTCTTGCTGGAAGAGTGCCAGTGCGACGTGAACTTCTTTCGCGCACATGGCGTGACGCTGCTGATCGAAGCGGCGTATTTCGGATACGCGGACATCGCGCGCGTCTTGCTCGCGCATGGCGAAGCCACGGATCTGGAAGACGAAGTGTCCGAGTTGCTCTGTGACGCGGCGCTGCGCGGCCACTGGGGGATCATGAAGGTCTGGGTGCGCAACGGGGCGGATGTGAATACAAAGTCCACATACACAGCGTATAGCACGCTCAGCGATGGCTACGACGCGATGTCGATCCTGGTGGAGCTCACGCCGCTGACGATCGCTGCGACCTACGGCAACTTGGAGACTGTCAAGTACTTGTGTGAGCACGGCGCCGACGTTGAGGGGGAAACGGATGCAGACGAGACCGCGCTCTTCTTGGCAGGGCAGTATGGGCACTTTGACGTCGTGAAGTACCTGGTGGAAGAGCAACGCGCGGATATCGAGAGCAAGACCGTGTACAAGTACACGCCCGTCACAGTCGCCGCGAGGGAAGGTGGGGATACCTCGGTGTTTCAGTTCCTGATGAACAAGCTCAAGCGAAAAATAGGCGAAAGCAGCCTGGCGCTGAGGGATGAGAGCGAGAGTCCTGCGGCCGCCGTCATAGCTGATAGTCGCGGTCACAAAGAGCGGAAGATGTTCATCGATGCGCTGCTGACCCAGGTCTTTTAGACATTTGCATACGAACAACTCGGACTGAGGACTCCGACTGCAATCTGATTTGCGAGGCGTGCATCTGCTGAAGACGACCACCTCACACCTCCATAGCCTCCTCGGAGTCGCAGCACAACACTGTGCAAAGTCGCACAGCCAGCCACGGGATCGCAATGACAACCTCAGTCAGCAAATATGAAGCCCGTTGTTTCGCTCAGGCGATCAGTCCAGTTTAATGATAGAGTCGTGCGTGGGTGAGTTTTAAGCGGACGAACGTTGAAAAAGAAGAACAAAAGGCTTTCAAACAGCATTTGGCTCGGACAACGCCTTGAGCCAAATGCTATTTAAGCACGAACACGCCAGGATGAGCTGGCCTCAGATATGGTGGCTCAGATTTTTCTGGAGTCAGATATTTTGGATTCAGATATGAATTTGTGAGGTATCATCACATCCCCAATCAATCATTTGAACCAAAAGATGATCGGCCGAAGCATGCGGCTCGCGCGCTCATCCGCGCCATTATTGAGCGCCTCTGCACGCGCGCTCTCGATCCTCAGCGGCGTCTCGGAGGACCTGCTCGTCAGGTATAGCGCCGCCCTCTCTCATTACCCTGTCGTCCTTTTCTTGTGCTCGTACCGATAGCACTGACGGACCCCCTTCTTGATGACAGCACGAGCATCGGCCACCAGATCGGCGGCGACTCGCACGACGCGCTCATCAACAGCCTCGTGAAGACCAACGTCGTAGCAAGCGGCTCTCGTCTGGAGAGTGCGCTCCGCAGCGTCGACCGCGGTCTCTTCACGCCCGAGCAGTTCCACAGCGCCAAGGACGTTGTGTACGCGAACCGTCCGCTGAAGATCGGCGTCGTCGCGACGATCTCCACCCCACAACAGCATGCGCAGGTGCTGGGCTTTCTAGAGCCGCACCTGCAGCCGGGCATGAAGGCGATCGACATTGGCTCGGGCTCGGGCATCCTCGTCGCGATCATGGCGCACTTGGTCGGCGAGCAAGGCCATGTGATGGGCGTGGACATTGTCCCTGAGCTCGTGCAGTTCGCGCAGCAGAACCTGAGCAAGTGTCTGGAGGCGAACCTGTTGGCGCGCACGCAGATCGTGACGAGCTCTGGAAAGGACACGATGAGCTCCTTTGCAAACAGTGGGGGGCTCTACGACTGCATCCACGTCGGCGTGGCGGTGGAAACGAAAGCCGAAGCCGAGAGCTACTTGCAGTTCCTGAAACCCGGAGGCGGGCTCTTGATCCCACTGGGCTTCGCTGGCGCCGAGCAAAAGCTCGTCAAGGTATTATTATGCGAAGTATTGCAATGGGGGAGGTACAGTAGACTCAGAGTCTCACGTTTGCGTGGTTGGTTGTACTTGCACAATAGATGTCCAAGCACGCGGACGGCAAGGTGGAGAAGGTGGATGTCATGAGCGTGCTCTGCCAGCCGATGCTGGACGAGATCCCCGTGGAGGTGGTGCGCGAGACCCGCGCGGAGAAGCTCGCGCGCGTGGAGAAGGCGCTGACGCAGTGGCGCGACACCTTTGAGAAGCAGCACGGACGTAAACCGTCACGCGACGACATGCTGAGCGACCCAGAGTCCAAGCAGCTCTTCCAGGACTTTGCTGCGCTTCGAAAGTAGTTTTGCGTGGGTCCACTCGTACTGAGCGGATACTAGAGTACTTAGTACGAGCAGCGCGTTCAGCCAGTAAAGATACGGTACTGCAGCTGAGCCAGCAGCTCAAAACAGCATGTTGCCGCTGTCGTTTTCTATTTGTTTTCTCTTTTCTGGATCACTCAAAAGCTCAGACAATGGGGCTCGAAGCTTTACGCGATCGCCTTGGCAGCTTTGGTTTCCTGCAGACGCTCCTCCGCGAGGCGAATTTGCTCGGCGATGTGCTCGCGCTGCGTCTTGCGCGCAAACTTGGCCGGGTTCTCCGCAGAGACGAACGCGGCGAGCGGCTCGACGATCGTGTCGCCGTCTGCGCCGTTGAAGCGCACGATCGACTGGCGCTTCTTGTCCGAGTTCACCACGCGATGCTACAGTAGGGGGATAATGCAACGAATGACAATGTTAGTGAGGTATAGAGCTAGTAAAAGCGCAAAGGATGTCTATGAGTGGATGGGTACCTCAGTGGCTTGAAGCAGTCCGTTGGTCCATTGCTCCAGCACATCGCCGACCATAATGAACAGCCTAGGCACACACACACAACTCTCAAGTCAGTACACAAGATGACAAAATGAGACACCGCATTTTGAGGCTCATTGCAACCACTCACCGGTCCTCGTGGACTGGCGCCTCGACCCAGTCGCCGTTGCGGTTCTTCAGGTGCAGACCCGCGCCGTTCTGGTGGATGATCGTGAAGCACTCAAAGTCCGTGTGCGACGCGATGCCGACGGTCGAGTTCTTGACCTCAGCCTTGGCTTCCGGGTACGTCAGCAGCCGCATGAACGCCTCGGCCTTCTCGCTCACGTGTTGCTGTTATAAGAACAACCAAAGTTGAGCCAAGTTAGTACTACAACTGTAAGCCAGTTCATAGGAAACGCACGGGGCAATAGCGCACCGAGAACGTCTGGTGCGGCAGGCCGAGCATCTCCGCAAAGCTCTCGAAGAGCACGTGCGAGAGCACCGTTGTCTCGTCGTAGAGCTGGTACACGTCCTGCTGGAAATGCGGCAGCTCGGCGGGCCACACGTTCGGTCCGAGGCTCGAGCCTTCTTCAATGTACGACGCCGGCAGCTCGCGCGCCAAGTCAAAGCCTTCCAAGTGGGACACCACGTCCGGTTGGTACTACAACACTCAATCAAGAATCCTATGTTAGCTTACATATCGGCAACAGTGGCCATGATATAGGCAGGATATCGTACCGACGGCTCTTCAAACATGGGCGTCCAGCCGCGCGCATTCGGGGTCTTCTTGTTGTGGTACTGCTGCTTCACGGCGTCTGGGAGCGCGATGAACTCGTCGGCGCGCTTGTAGACCTATACATAAATGCTATACAGTCAGCCCCAAACCCAAAGGCATTCCCATGCACTCATCAGTCCCGCCGGCTTATATAGTTGTACCTTGGCGATGAGGTCGTTCGAGAGCACGTTCTTCGTGGGCACTGTGAAGAAGCCCGTTTCGAGGCACGCGCGCTTCATCTGGTCGAGGATCTGCGCCTTTTGCTCCTGCGAGGTCGTCTTTGCGTCCGCGCCTTGACGCGGGCTCACGAGCGGCGAGATGTCGACGAGCGGCACCTGGTTGAGCGCGATCTTGGCGGCGCTCATGACCTGCGCGCTGGACGACGACGCATTGCGGCAGAGTGGGCGGAGAAGCGAGGAGCTACTGCCGATGGAGAGCGGACGCGCGGCGCGGAACTGGGTTTGCAGGAGGCGCTGCATGGTGGCTCGTAAAGTGGATGCAAGAGAGAGAGAGTAAATAGAGGACAGAGAGCGTGCGCGCGCTCAGTCAACTTGAGGATTGGATGAGTGTCGCGAATGAAGGAGTGACGACCAACTCAATTGAGCAATCACCCGTGTGCCCATTTATGATGTGTGATTGGGTTGACAGGGTCAAAGCGATGAGGTTTGAAGAATGACATGCACGATCGAGCTGAGGATCGCGATCACCTCCGTCAGCTTGTTGCGGTTGCCCGTCACGAACGTCACCACCGGTTTGCTAGCCATTTCAGCTTTTTGCTCGTGCTACTTTAAGCTCAAGTTTGTGATTTAATGGTAGATTCAAAGCTGTTGGCACCAAGGATCGGACACACCATCCGCAGCGACCTGCCTACTTCGATCTCCATGGAGCTATTTGGCAACGTTGAGGGTGGCTGTTCATGGCTGCGTTGCTCATCGTATTACCCCAGAACTGCCCTCGGCTCGGTTCTCTGCGAGTCACTTGAGGGTTTCCATCCTGTGCAGTGTGCACCTCTCGCTGCGGTTTGCATGGAGCCACTTGACCAGGTCCAAATGGATATTCCAAGCTACGCCAACCGTTGCGCTGGTTGAGCAGTCTTCTCTTCGATGTGCATGGATCCGCTTGTCAATCTTGAGAGGAACCTTTTGCGCTGCAAAGTCCATCGCATGGGTGAGGCGTGGTTCGGTTCGGTTCTCATGGATCCACGGAGCACTCTCGAGGACTCCGACTGACGCCGCACAGTCGATCGCATTCGGCAAGTTCTTCGAACACTTTTGCGACTTACAGAACCCCACCGAGCACTTTCAGCGTAGGTGGATTCACAGCCGCGCGGTAATGATCGTGAAGTCGTTGACAGTCTCAAGGAGATCTCGAGGCAGTTGCATCCATCTAAAACAGGATCCATACGACGACGCTCTTGTGATACTTCAATGGTCATCTCAATAGACGAAGGCTCCCTGTTTTTTGTGTTATCCTGGCGAGCGGCTCGACCATCTCGAGGTTGTCGTTCTTCACAGCGAACACGATTGCCTGGTTGCTCTGGCTAGCACTTCCAGTATCGTACGGTTATGCACACCGTTAAGCAGCTTCTTGTGCGCTTGCGCGGCTTGGGTTCACTTTCGAGCTGAAGTGAGTGGGTTCATTATCGAGAGCTAAAGTGCGTCTTAAGTTCATGTTCACAAGGTGCGCATTGCGTGCGTACTTCTATTAAGTACGCATTTACATAGAGTTCAGGAAATTTACAATTTTGTTTAGCGTGGTGTTTGGCATGCCAAAAGCGAGACTCCTAACGTTAATGGAAGATTAGACAGGAAGCATTGGAATTACGATGGCGTATCTGCAGAAGTCGACGCATTTCAACAACTGGATCTTCACGGGCGACGAGCTGCGCAAGATCCACCGGCTGCGGCAGCTCAAGGCCTCGCGCGCGCTGCGTGTCGAGCACCAGCAGTACGTCGCAGCGAAAGCCGCCGCCGCCGCAAGCGGTGGGACCGCCTCGCGCGCTGCGCGCAAGCCGCGCTCGTTCGCGGCGCTCGTGCCAAAGTCCACGACCGCCGTACGCGATGTAAATGACTGGAACGACGAGACCTTCGACGACTCACCTGCAGATCTCGAGGCGGCAGAGCAGCAAGAGGCCCAGGAAGCTGCTGCAGTGACGCCCGCACCGCTCGAGTTCCTCACGATCGAGCAGGAACGCGTCGTGCGCGAGTTCTACGAAGTGAAGATCCAGGAAAGCTGCAGCCAGCTGTTCCGCACGTCGGACAAGGTGAAATGCTGCGCCGTGATGCTCTACAAGCGGTTCTACCTGTCGAACAGCGTGATGGAGTTCCACCCAAAGTTCATCGTGCCGACGGCGATCTACGTGGCGGGCAAGGTCGAAGAGCAGTACATCTCGGTCGACACGATCGCGGAGCAGCTCCATGTGGACCACAAGCACGTGATCGGCCACGAAATGATCCTCCTCGAAGGGACGCGCTTCCAGCTGATCATGTACCATCCTTTCCGCGCGCTGCTGGGCTTTGTCGACGACTTCCGAGGCTACGCGAAGGCCAAGGGCAGGGAGCTGCCGTTGGACACGCTCCAGAAGCTCCACTCGAACTCGTGCGTGGTCGTGAACGACTTGCTGCTGACCGATCTGCCGCTGACGTACTATCCGCCGTTCCTCGCGCTCGCCGCGCTCGCGCATGTTGTCGAAGAGCTCGGGAGCGCTGTTGACGCCACCACTACCCCGAGTGCGCTGACACGAGCCGACGTGCTCGAGTACATTCGCCGCAGCAAGTTCGCGCAAGCCGACCAGATGGACGCCGTCGTGACGCAAATGGACGAGATCCGATCCGTGTACCAGAGCTTCAAGGAAGCGCAACTGGCCAAGGAGAAGGACGCCGAGGCGCTCGCGAAGCAGCTCAAGTCGCTCTACAAGAAGCTCAAGGCGTTCCACGAAGAGGAGAAGAGCTCTTCAAGCAAAGACAAGGACGGGAAGGAGAAGAAGAGCAAGAAGGACGACAAGAAGCGCAAGTCCGGAGACAGCAAGAAGGACGAGAAGAAGAAGGCCAAGAAAGCCAAGAAGGAGAAGAAATAGGAGACTGCCGGTCGACCGACAGGTGCGTGGGTAGGTCCAGCTCACTCAGCGCGATCAATATGCAGCGCAAGCAATCTTTATAATCAACGCAACGAATATAATACTAGCAAACTGATGCGACGCACAAGCCGCAGGGTCTATAGCTGGTGATCGTTTACAGTGTTGGTGGCCTTCAAGAGAAGAAGTGATGGGAAAATAAGAGATATGATACGATACCAAAGTGTGTGGTTGCAATAGATAAGTCGACGCGTTATTCCTGCTCTTCGTCCTCTTCTTCTTCCTCCTCATCTTCCTCCTCGTCATCGTCATCGTTTTCCTCCTGCTCAGCCGCCAGCTTCTCGCCTGTTACGCACATCGAGATACAATGCCACATGAGTTTGTTAGTGCGCGTATGTCCACAGTGGTAGCGTTGTTCTATCGATACAGAGCCACTCACGTAAGATCTCGACGATGGCGTACTGCGTGCGCTTTTCCAGCTTCTTGAGCATCGGCGCGATGTCTCGCTCAATGTCCCAGTTGGCGCGCTTCGGCGCCAGGTTCAGAAGCTCGCTCTCGTCTTCTTCGTCTTGGTCGGCATCTGCCCCGTGCTCGTTTCCTTGCGGCTGTTCCACAACAGCAACAGCGGTGGACTCGTCACGCTCGTCTTGGTCCTCAGCTTCTGCGCTTCCGTCACGGTCCTGGGACTTGTCGATCGCCACGCTTTCAACGCCAGCGCCGATCTCTTCGACCGCCTCTCCTCGCTCGACCCTCTCCTTGCGCTCTTTCGCCTCGCGCAGCATCTTGAGACGCTTCGCGCGCGGCATCTCCTCCCCGATTTCGCCCATTATTGCTGTGATATGATCCGTCTTGCTTTTGAGCTCCAAAATGTTGCTGGCAGACAGAATGGCACACTACATCGTGTGATTCCCATTAAACTAGGCCAAATGATGCTGGTATTGTAAAAAGTGGGCAACATTGATTTATTAAGGTGGGCCACTCTATTAAAGGACGATGCTGCTCAAATAGTGTGGCGCCAAGTGGTGCATTTTGCGCATGAAGAGCTCCACCACTTCCATGCAACCAACACACACACGCACACTCATATTTTCAGCAAAGTCAAATGGCATTAGCAGGGTCCGCACATGCTCGCACGTGGCAATACCAGTAGCACACAAACAACGCTTTCGCATGCATCACTAAACAATGAAACAGAGGACACAAAATCCACTTGCGGGTAGTAAAAAAAAATACAAAGAATAATAAATGGGGACTTGACCGACCACACACACACAGCAGCCCTGGAGAAGCAAAGCCGAGATGGAGACCAGAGAACGACGACAGAATGTTGTTTGGTGATTTGGTTGGTACCAGGATACACAGGCATCGGCAGGTCTTCATTGGTTCTGCTGCTTGCTGCACACGGTAGGCTGGTGGTGGTGGCTGGTTGATCGATCGCGCGCGGCCCATTCATTGTCTTCTTCTTCTTCTTCGATCCCGCTTTCTTCTTCACACGTTTCTCGGATGCAGACAAATGCTGAAAGTTCGACCGATTTCACCAAAAGAACATGCAGGACTTGGCGTCCTCTCTCTCTCTCTCTCTCTTGTGGGCGAGCTCGGTCTTCGAAAAGCAAACACAACACTTGTAAAAGAACACCTGAATATTCTCTTCCACGTCGCTCGCTCGCACGCCGTCACCATCGTCTCGCTCGAGTCGATCCGACCGATCCGGCAGCGCCGCCTCGCGAAAGTTGCGTAGTTTCCAACGACCTACCCACAGGAAAAAAGAAGAGGACCCAAATGCCGATGCCACTGACTCCAAAGCAGCCAGTCACGCCGACGCGCTGGTCCTTCACTCATTCATGCATTCACCTCTCTCTCTCTTCTCTCTCTCTCATCTTCTCCTCCTCCCGCTTCTTCACACAGCTTGATTGGTGTCGATCGGGTTGCTTGTTCGGCAAACTGGGATTACTTGGCTTCCGCTTGACGCAAGTGAGCCGAGCACAAGCCTTTGCGACGGCAAGGCTTGCCGCAGTTGTCCATGGTGCAGCGCTTGCCGCCACCGTGGGTCGCACACAAACCACCGCCGCGGTCGTTGCGCATGCAGCCAGACACTTCGCACAGGCGCGAACCACCGTGCAAGGCACAGTAGTCACCGCGCTGGGTGCCCTTGTCGCAGCCGTCAAACATGCAGCGCTTGCCGCCGCCGTGGGAGCGGCAGTAGCCGCCACCCTGGGAGCTGCGGTGGCAGCCGTCCACTTGGCAACGTGGACCACCACCGTGGGCCTTGCACAAGAAGTTGGACTGCGCAGCCTTGTCGCAACCGTCGTGGCTGCAACGCTTGCCACCACCGTGGCGGATGCAGAGGTTGCCACCCTGGCTACTCTTGTCGCACCCGTCAATGGCGCAGCGGCGACCGCCGCCGTGCGAAATGCACATGCCGTTCGAGCGGGAACGCTTGTAGCACCCGTCGGCGCGGCACAGGCGGCGGCTCTTCACTTCACCGGACGGCTTGATCTTCATCATGTGGCCATCAGGGCGGGACAGGCGCGGCGACATCTTGAGCTCGTCGTCCGTGAAGTCCTCGTCCAGCGACTCCATCAACGATTCAATCGGGGAGCCGGTCAGCATGTTCAGGTTCAGGATTCCGTCGTCTTCTTCCAACTCCATCGCCTTCTTCGCCGACAACTTCTCCTCGGGGGCGTCCACCAAGAAGCTGTACAAGATCGACATCTCGGTGCCGTCAAAGCCGTCATCGAGGTTCACCAGGTCTTCCTTGTCCTTCTCCGCAGCCTCGAGGTCGTCCGGCATCGTGAAGTCGAGCAGCTCCTCCAACTCGGCGGCTTCAAAGTCGTCGTCGTCGTCTTGCTTGTCGCCAAACTGGTCCTCGTTCAACCCGAACGCCATCAAGTCGTTGCTGTTGGCGCTGTTGTTCGTCGACGGCGCGTTCATCCAAGGCATCGACGGCATCGCCGGCAGGTTCTTCGGGAACGACACGAACGGCAGCGCGGGGGGCGCGGCCATCGACATCATGTTCGCGCTGTCGGCGGCGCCGAAGGGGGCGAGCGAGGGCGAGCTGGCCGCCCAGGGCGGGAAGCTGGTGCTGTTACCCGCCGAGCCGCCTCGCATCACCAGGCCCTTTGGGTTCGCCATGTTCATCATCATGTTGGGGGGTTGCTTATTCCCTGAAGGTTGTTGGTACCCAGCGAACAGCGCGGCGGCTGCTGGGCCCATAGCCCCCAGAGAATCTCGCGATTCAATGGGTCGGCACATTGTCTGTGGCCAACTAGTCTTTCGGCGGACGCGCTCGTGCTACGCGTCTCTTGCTTTCTCCGGCGATTTCTTCTTTTCTCTTGCGCGCTTTTCGCGTTGTTTCCTCAAAGACACGGCGGCAAAGCGAGCGAGAGCGACGGGAGCGCTCACTCTCACGCAAGGCTTGCGACGGCTTGGCTTGCACGCAAGAAACATCAAGAGAGAGAGAGGGGCGAGCGGGGAAGGGCGACAAACTGCGCAAGTGGTTAGGGTGCGAGAGGCAGGTCGGAGGGGGTAGGGGATCATGAAAAGAGGATCTCATACAAGCGCCAAGTGGGAATGCGATAACGCATAGAAACCGCACCACTGAAATTCAATTAGCGAAAGGGAAATGGGTATGCGCGAGCGCTCATTGGCTGAACTTGCAGCAATGAACGAGATTCCATCCACTAAAAGGACGGAACAACAGGACACGTCGTTGGAAATTGGTGTGGCAACAAACCTTAGTAGGGAGGTCAGTATGCTGGACGATTATGTGGCAGAAGGATCGGAGCGACAGGGCGAAGAGGCTTCATAAAAATGGATCCAAACTGCGCCACCCCTAATCTCGTTTGAAAAAAGCTTCCAGCCTCAGATTAAGAAATGCAGGCGAAGTTTTAGCTTGCCAATTAAAAGTTTAGCCGGGAAACAAGGTGAATAGCGAATCACCAAGATATCGTGTCAAACCATTACACGCTAAACAATACCTGAGTCTGAGTGCTTCGAGAAGGTAGCGCCAGCAAAAACGCGAATGCCCAGCTTGTAGTGGTCAGGAATTCACAACATCCAGCCCCTCGCTAGTTTGTTGCCCACGCCGAGCACAAACCGTCAAACCACCAGGCTAGAAGGTTAGCTCTGTCAATGAAATGTAGTCATTCGTGGATTTGTAAATTCCAGAGGAAGTCCAGCAAATGAGCTGCGCCATGCATAAGCACTTGCTTTGTAACTTCTCGCGCATTTTGAGTTGATTTTGGAGCTCTCAGAACTCCAGTTTGTTCATATAAACTCCAAGGGGAGTGCTGCAGGATCGTTCACAGCTCATGACAGTCTCGATCCACCTCAGCACGAAGAAAGAAGCAAATTGGCGCACACAACAGACATACAGTTACAGTCGTATGCAACTTTATCACGCGCGTTTCCCTATTGAGCCATGAGCTCAAAGTTCAATGGAGAAGCCGGTGACTCGAGACGTTGGAGCCTGCTTTCCCCACACAGTAACAAAAGCGGTTTCACACCCCAACGAGAGCCAACAAAGCACACGAGACAAACTGAACGAGATGTTCAAAACGTATCGTGTGTATATTTGGCTCGCTACTTGCAAGATGAAAGAAAACCGATCTGGTTTTTAAAAAAAGGTGTAAATGCTGATGCAAGGGAGTGCTGGAATTTGGGAGAAACACATCATATGCAAACCTTTCACAAGGTGGTGGTTGTTGTGATGCTTGATGATTTGGCAAGTGAGCCCCTGCCAACCCTCAAGCTTGAGGAATATTCTACAGCATCCTAAAGTTACCACAAAAGAGGTTGAGTTCTGTTGAAACTCAAAGTCCAAAGTGAACTAATTATGGAGCTTCCACAATTTTAACTGGATTATACCATTAAAAATGTCCCATCTTCTCAAGAAGCACATCGGATGACCGCTCCAAATGATCGAGCATCACCATTATCTCTGCGCTTGCCAACACCAAGCCGTTTGGGCCGTTGTCACGAAACAATGTTGCGCGAGCAAAGATTTTTTGCATTTTGCATTGACGTTTTACATACCAGCTTATTTTTTAGCAGCGAGATAATCAAAAGGCAACAAAAATACTTTCACTCGCTCGACTTTTCGAAACTGCAATGCGTCAATGGAAGAAAATGGATAGAATGAATGGATCACCACGCCGACACACCATCCGTTGAGCTCACCTCCGCACCAAATTGACTGGTTCAGGCTTGAGTGACTCAAAGCTCGAGCACTAAAATTGAAAGTGCTGTCATCGTAAATGGATGGCGCAAAGCTCGAGCACTAAATTGAAAGTTGTGCGTCGTAAATTGCTGGAAGTGTCGGACCCTTATCCGACGGTCTGCGCAAAGCCACGCGACCGATTTTCCCTCCGCGGATCTGACGGCAAGCTCCTCTCATCTCATCGCATCGCTTGCTCTGGCACTTTGGTCGGCTTTGTGGCGCAAAAAAGGACGTGTTTACCCAGGAGCCAGCCAATCGCTGCGTGTCTTTGTGCAGCCATGTTGGCGAGGACATCATGCGGATGCTTTCCGTGACGATACACTCGTGTGGCCCACACGACTGGTGGACTCAACATGTATTTCATGTGCGCCACACCACTCGCACTTAAGACGAACAAATACTGTATCTCCGCGGTATCGTTTCTCTCCGTTAAAGTGCGCTGTTGCTTCTCACCCTTTTTCACGCCAACTTCAAACGGACCGAAAAGAGAAAGTAAAGAAACATGGGGAAGAAGAAAGATATGGACGACGCGTCCCGTGGCGCGATGACCGAGCGGCTCCTTCCAACGACCGACTCCTCGTCATCCGACGACAAGCAGCTCCGGTGGCTGCGTGAAGCGAGCGTCGCGCCGATGAGCTCCAGCAACTCGACACCAGCAGCTCCAGGCGGCAGCAAGACCGCAGCGCCTTCGCCACAAAGCGGCAAACTTCAACTCGCCGCGGTGCTCATCTCGCTCTCGTCGTTCCTCTGGGGCTACGGCGCCGCAGTGCTCAATGTGTGCATTGTACCAGACGCGATCGGCTCGATGCTCTCGGAGATCAATCTGTCGACGTCCGAGCAGGAGACCGCGACCGCGCTGGTGGTCATCGGCGCGCTCGTGTCGGCGCTGACCACTGGCAGCATCGGCGAGCGCATTGGGCAGAAGAAGACGATCTTGGCGAACAATGTGTTTTACATTGCCGGTGGCATCATGTGCGCGCTGGCGACGAGCAAGAAGGCGATCTATCTCGGTCGGTTCTTCATTGGGTACGTGAACCACGCATTCACTGTGTCATAATATCACGCGCTGACGAAAATGGCATTTATGGTTGTTTGTGTGATGCTACATGTTGGAAACTGGGTACTGTGCTTTATACTGTAGGATTGGCTCGGGCATTGTCACGAACACGGTTCCGATCCTGCTGAACGAGATCTCGCCGGCGCAGATCCGCGGCCAGATCACGTCGTACCACCAGCTGAGCTTGACGATCGGCATGCTCGCGACGGGGATATTGGGCTACTTTCTGATCACCGAAGTGCCGTCCGGCTGGAGGGTGAGTTGCGCTTACTTGTGACTGAATACTTAGTGATTGTGATCATCTTCACATGGGCGATTAACCTGATGCTGTCTCTCCGTTTCTATGAAGTATTTGAACGCATGTCTGGTCGTCCCAGCGATTCTGCAGTGCCTGTTGATGGCGTTCATCCCCGAGAGTCCCTGGTGGCTCATGAAGAACAAGGGCAGAGACGAGGTATGCGGTTCTATTCACCCACTACTCATGAACGCCTGATTTGTGAGTACCAATAAGTCTAAAGTCTGCTTATTTGCTACTGTATTGTACTTGCCATTTTCGTTTCTAGAGCAAGACTGTGTTAGTGTACTTGCGCGGCGAAACGAACCGCACGTCGATTGAGGCCGAGCTGCGCGACATTGCGACTGCGATGGAGCACCGTCGCCACGACAAGGATGTCTCGTGGTCGGACCTCTATGCGCACAAGCGCGTGATGGTGATTGGGACCTTTCTGGTCTTCTTCCAAGCGTAAGTTTTGTGGTGCTGGGCTCTGTCTACGAACAATGTAGGGCTGTGACTCATCATTTGGCTATTTGAATGTGTATCATTAGGATGACTGGTATCAACACTGTGATGCTCTACTCGGCGAAGATTTTCCACTTTGCGGGCATCTCGAATCCCTTCCTCGCGACCGCCGTCGTCGGGTTCACGAACGTCGGCGTCACGATTGTCTCGATTTCGCTGATCGACTCGTACGGGAGACGGCCGCTGCTCGTGTTCGGCACGGTGCTGATGATCCTCGCGCTGCTCGTGCTGAGCACCAGCTTGCTCACCTTGAACTCGAACATTCAAGCGCAGGGCATCATCGCAGTCAGTGCTGTGCTCATGTTCGTCGCGGGCTTTGCGATTGGTCTTGGCGCAGTTGTCTGGTGCGAAATTGGTTTGGAACTCTTGTGTTGTGGTGGGATATGAACGGTTGTTGATATTTTTTATGTTTGGTTGGTGATCTTGTGTGTGAATGTGAAAACAGGGTCATTCTCGCGGACATGACCCCGGTGCACATCCGCTCGCGTGCGTTTTCGTTCTTCATGGGGACGAGCTACGTCTGCAACATCGTCGTGGCGGTGTTCACGCTCTCGGCGATCAGCTTTCTCGGACGCGGCTTGACTCCCGAGAAGGACGGCATCGCCAAGCTCTATTTGATCCTCAGGTACGGGAGGAAATCCCCATGTGTGGCTGGTTGTCTATGCTGGAATTGGTCGACAATGCTCTGACGCTGGTCTGTACTTGGCTGTGTGGCACAGTGGCGTGGCTGCGATGTCGTTGATGTTCACGTGCTGGTATGCTCCCGAGACGAAGCACACGGACGACATCGCCAAGGCTCCTGCGGCTGGGGAAGAGCACTACGGTCTACTCGCAGACGACGACGAGGAAAACGCAGAAGTTCTACGTGAAGTGACCGAGCTCTAGATCTCAGCAGAAGCGATGACGCTGAGAAGAGAGCAGCGCTAGGCAAAAGGCGTCAATGTGAGTGAGCACGAGGTTGAAAACGCAATTAATATGCAGTTCCGTGTCATTTTCGAGTTCTCTAGGCTGATTGGAGCGCTCTTACAGCTTGGCAACAACGGCAAAAGAGCCCATCTCTCAGTTTCCTATTGCGTCTATTGGTTGGAAGACAGGACCTTGATCGCCTCGGCGAGTTCGCGGATGGTCTTCGCGATTGACACGAGGCGCTCGCTGTGGTCGTTCGAGCTCAGAGAGTTTGCGAGCTCTTCCATTTTCTAATTCATGAGATAGGTACACAGAGTGATACAAAAGCGATGTTAGGAAACTTCCACACACAAACAACTTGTGTTCATTTTTTTCTCATCATAGCAGCCGAGCTATAATACCAAGAATGGTATGGTCATGATAATAAAATAAGAAAATAAATAGCAGGCAGCGAAGTCAATGGTAAAAAGAAGAGTGCTCAACCTGGTAGAGTGCCGCGAGAGTTTGGTGGCGGTGCGCCTTCACTCTGTCGTCGTCCGCCTGCGAGCCCAGTGGCACCTGCTCGCTCTTGCGCTTCACTGTATTTGTTGCACACAATACAAAGCACATCACATCAGCATGGGCATAACCAATAGGCAAGCTTTGCACCTGCGCCACATACAACAACTTTACCTGGTCCATTCGCATGCACAGACGCCTGGGACGCCGCGCGCTCGAACTGCTGCTGCTCGGCGAGCTTGCGCTGCTCTTCTTCGCGGAACCGCTGCGCGATGCGCTGCTCGCGCTCCTGTTGCTCATGCGCTTGCTGCGCGGCGAGCAGATCGTCGCGCTCTTGCTGCTGCTCCTGCAGCTCGCGCTCTTTCTTGGCTTCTTCCTCGGTCACAGCGTACTGGTCGCAGTTGACGCAGTACATCTTGCCCTGCTTGTTGCGCACAAACGGCGTGAAGCAGCCGTCGTTCGGGCACGTGATGCCGAGAAGCGTCCAGCCCTGTTTGGTGCAGCCACATAGCGGAGTAAAGAGGGAGTGTTAGCAGTACATGCGCGTATGCGTCGATCTGTGGGAAGTGCATTGCGTGTCGTACCTGCAGCATTTTTTCGCCAAGACGAGCGCTCGCATCGTCGCGCTTCTTGTATTTCTGCTCCATCGCTTCGTTCTGTTGGTGATGCAAGAGCAATTGCACAGAGCCATCAGTGTTAGCGCTGCACGCTCACAACGGATGCGCTTAGAGTGTGTGTGTGCTGTCTGCATATAGCGACGCACACACACACACAGCGCGTTCTCGGTAGACGCAGGCGTTCGGATGAGCTTCGTACCACAGCCATGTTGATGATCCAATGCTTTTCTGTGGTGTCAAGCTGGAGGCAAAAGCGCGATATCCCTGCGTATCCTGGTAACCCTCCTTCTTCGAATGGATTTTGGAGCACAAATTTCGATACATTTTCTTAGATTTTTCGATTAAAAGGGAAATAGTTAGGATCGTGAAGTCGAATTTGCTGGCTCAAAAGAGATCTGAGCATTGATATATACGTTTATGAAGGATTCACAGTGCTCCTGTTTGGTTTTTGGCGCGAAAACTGAATGCATTCCCGCAATTTTGAGAGGTGTGCAACAAAACGAACGAGAAGACGCTGAAAGCCCAAGCAGAAGCAGCAGAAATGAGCGACTGCAACAGCAACAGAGGCGGCGCCACGCGCGTGTGCCTCACAAGATGCCCGCTGCCCCCGCCAGAAGAGAACGTGCACTGCCTGCCGTGCCGCATCCACTACGACGGCAAAGCGCCGGTGAAGAACTACTTTCGCCCCGAGGAGCTCACTGGCGCCGACCACGTGCAGGACGTGAGCAAACTTGGCGATGGACATCACGCTGCGAAGCGACTGCGCGCCGAGTTCCGCGGCATCCAGTTGCAAGGCGAGAAGTTTGGCCTGCGCTCGCTCGGCTACCAAGGTTCGTTCGCTTTTGTGATTGCATGCCATGCGTGTACGTATCGATGGGATAAAGCGTCGCTGAGCTGCTTGCACTATGGCATTTGTGGTATCAACAGGACTCGTGTTAGAAGACAGCGGTATGACCCATCAGGACGATGAGGGCAAAGTCTGGGAAGTGGACCACCACTTCGACGAGATCACATACTGGTGAGGGCTCTCGCGTGCATGATCGCTGCTATATTCTGTGTGCGAGGGATGTGAACGGGTGCGCGCATGTTCCACTCAGCAACATACCCCTAATCATGTCCATCATCTCGTGTATGAAAAACAATGCGCAGGGACGTCCCAAACAACAACAGCAACGAGAACCACCATCTGCCGACCACACTGCAGCACTGGACGCAGCTCGCGCACGCGGTAATGACTCAACTCTTGCATCTTGTTTGCAAATGCGCATTGTACTTGCCAGTCTGGTTGGTGCTCATTATTGCGTTCTCATGTCGCCATCACCACAGATCCACGACGACAGCGATGAAGAGTAATAGGAGGAGAAAATAGGGACAGAAGACTTGCATGAAGGAGCTCGAAGATGAAGCAAATCTCTAATGAGCCAAGCGCCAATGAATAAACTGCATGTCCTCATCGATTATTGCTCTCACATCATCGGCGGTCGTTTTCAACTGAACTTGGATTTTGTCACAAACCGGATGTGCTTGTTTTAGCAGCCATTCGTGTGCGCGGCGCGTCACCTTCGCCCATCGTCCCCTGGTTAAAACCTGCACCAACGGTCCAAGTCTGATCTGCCTCGGTTTACTGACTATCCGAAGCAAAATGGCATGGAATTTGAGCATAATGCACGTAGAGTCACTATTTAGAATGGTTTAAACTTAGGCTTGAAGTTGCTGCTGCTTTGATGCGACTGTGCGAACTGGCGCTGGTCACGCCTCCAGTCGAACAAGTGACGTCTCGTGTGTCACTTTCAGGCTGGTGAGCCAGAGCGGCCAATCCATCCACCTCTTCTAACAAGTAAACTTATCTAAAAAATGTCAAAGAGGTATTGCTTAAGCTTTCTATTTGTAAGTTCTACAGGTTTATTGCTAAACTAAAAGGCTAACAAAATCGCAATGTGACGAAACCTTCCGCCGAGTAATCATCCATCCATCCATTTTTTTGCCTTTCACGACTTTCGTGGAAGCAAAATGTGAAAAATGAACTCTCCATACAAACACCAAGTCTAAAATGCGAAAAGCTACGAAAGAGCTCTTCATCACCAACACCAAGCAGGCTCTTGTCACCGCCATTTCTGCCTTTCTCTATGGACACCTTTCCACCACATGCACCTGCAATAACGTCAATGGCCTCTTCGCCACCTTCACTGTTGCGGACGAGTCCCCAATCGTCGCTGCTCACGATCCCCCTTGCTCCCCATCCCGCCCCCGTCGTCGCCAGTTCTGCGCAGCTCTGGTGCATCATCTGGCGTGTCCGAATGACGTCAAACGCGCTGCGGCGCAAGAACGAGCCAGCGTCGCCCGCCAGCGACAAAAGTCGCGAGTCACCACCTGCAGCAGCAGCAAGTGGCGATAAAGCGTCGCGACGCCTCGTCATTTCCAATCTTGACGGGCTCTGGCGGCAAGTAGGTACCAGTACCAGCGTTCATACAAACGTTAATCCTAACGGTGCGACTTGCAGCAGCAGAACTGTCAAGCGCCACTGTCGCTCGGTGACGAAGACGCAGGTGGCGTCACGATCCGCAGTCGAGAAGTCGCGGTTGAACCTCTGGCGGGGGCTCGGTCACCATCCGCTTCAGCATTGGCATCTCGCTGGTCTTATTCAGTTCTGGGTACGTACGCATCCGCCAAGCCATCCGTCTTCGCATTCGGCTTCGTCTTCATCTTCATCTTCATCGGCGGCTTCCATGGCTTCGTCCTCTGCAGTGGTATTAGTGTCGATCATGCCACGTGCTGAGCCTGTCTCCTGCCTCCCCGCGCTGACTCATCCAACGCTCACAACAGCAACCAAGAAGAGCAAAAAGAACGACGACGCGCATGCAGAGAGCGGCAAGAACGACGACCGCATCCTCCTCAGCAAGACCAAGTCGCTGTTGCACCGATGGGACTTTGTCTGCGACGCGGTGGCGCAGATGCTGTTGCTGCCGATGGTGTGCGTGAGTATATGCGCCGCGTTGGGCTTGCTGCTCGGCCTCGAGTGCGTGGAGACGCTCCAGCGCAACGCGGTGCTCCCGTCTCCGCGACGCACGCTCGGCGCGATGATCCGCGTATGCGGTGTGGGCTCGACGTCGACGAGTGCGCATCCAGTCGTAGCCAGCGTGCAACGAAGAAGCTCCGTTGAGCTTCCGAGCCAGAGTCATCGTCAGAGCCGCCGCTACAGCACAACGAATGAGAGCAACACGCGCGACTCGACCAGCGAGGCGAATGCGAATCGCCTCCAGCAGCAGAAAGAAGAAGAAGGAGGCGGTGGCGACGACGCGGGATCCCGGCGTCCGCTCAAGAAGCAGCGGTCGAACACTGGCAGTCGCAACAGTAACAGCAGAAACACAGGTGATCTCTATGCGAATGGCATCGACGACAACAGTCCGTTGGAAACCCGTCCGCTGGTCCACAAGGTGAGTGCGAAACACAAGAAGAAGAACGTGACGCGCAAACGCCGCGTGTTCATTTGGGACCTCGACGAGACGCTCGTGCTCTTTGCGTCGCTCTACACTGGCGCATTCGCACAGACGCATGGCAAGGAGATCGCTACGGGTGTGCAGCTGGGCGAGCAGATGATGACGTTCATGCTCGCGATGCTCGAGCGCCATTTCTTTTTCAACGACCTCCACGACGCCGACATCGACCACATCAACTGTCTTCACAATGGAGCTCCCAGTGCTGCCAGTGCTGCCAGTGCTGCTGCCTCTGCTGCTAGTGAAGGCACTAGTGGAGTCGTGAATACAACTTCTACAGTGTCACTGGCAGACTTGGCGGCGCGTTATGAACGCATTCGAGAGATCTACGAGCGTGAGGGTGCCGTCGATTTCCTGAGCGACGAGAGGAGCGAGTGGTTTGCGATCCGAGAAGCGCTCGTCGCAGCGATTGACGCTTTTTCGACTGGTTGGCTGCGAGAGGCTCGTCAGGTACTGGAGCTGCTCACTTCTAACAACAAGAAGACCAACAGCAAAGCCCGAGTCAAACCAGCGACAGCTACGGCGACCACCAGCGCATCATCAAGCAGCGATCAAGACGCTGGCGTGGAGTACGAGAACATCAACCTCATGGTCACGAACACGCAGCTGGCGCCCGCGCTCTGCAAGTGCTTGATCTACCAGCTCGACGCGTTCTTCCCGATCGAGTCGGTCTACAGCTCGTCGAAGCTGCACAAGCAGCACTGCTTTGAGCAGATCATGCGCAAGTACAGTGAGGGCAGTGGCAGTAGAGACACCACGGCCAGCAGCAAGAGCAAGAACAGTACTAGCGTCGAGTTCATCGCGATCGGCGACGGCGCCGAGGAAGAGCACGTGAGTCGCGCGCTCGGCATCCAGTTCCACAAGATCCGCTCGCTCGCGGACCTCAAGCGGCTGCGCTACGACCTGCAGCTGGAAGCCACCAGCGCAGTTGTGACGGGTGTGCCAACCATGAGTGGACTGTAGATTGGTGCTGATCTCATTGCAATGCAGTCATGCGATAGCAAGCTCACTATAGAAACAAGCACACACACAGATTTCCTAGATTAACGGAGCACATGTGATGCTCGCATGCATGCACACAAAGCAAATACACGAATGTTTATTTATTATCCACTCAAGTGTCAGTTCGTTCCAGCTTTGGAATCTGCCGAAATTTGGTTTTCTCTCGTGGTTTCGCTGCTAATGTTGCAGTGATACGCCCTTCGAAAGCCCTTAGACTTTGGCTCTCTTGACATTGTGTTGAAGTCGTGAGTCACAACGCTCACAACTTCAGCGGTCTTTCAACTCGAGAATTCGTTAGGATGGGCAGCTTGATCTGTGAGCTCGTGGGCATGCTGCGCGATGTGCAGTTCCAGCGATGCCGGCTGATCCTGCAAGAGCTCTCAGTCGAGCACACGCAACTGCTTCCGCGCATCCACGGAGGCATGGAGATCGAGTACCTGGCGCTCTTGGACGCGCACAAAGACGCCATTCCCAGAGCGAAGCGCACCAAGCACCAGCAGTCCACGCACCCGTTCCTGCTCGTGAACGGCGACAGGTACGTCGAGGGCGAAGAGGGGCTCTTGCAGATCGTGGTCGAGAGGACGCAGCTCTCTCGGAACGAAATCCTGGCGATCGCAGCACTCGGGGGCGACCGCGACATTCTCGAGTACAGCAAACAGTTCGAACTGGCAGAGGAGACCTTGCAGTCCAAGGCAGACACGGCAGCGAAGCAGGCGCTCTTCAAGACTCGACAGCTCTCGGGCAACAAATTCGTGTACCTCACGTTCGACGTGGACGGCGTGGCGCTCCCGCGCGTCGAGATCGAGCTCTTCCATCGCATTTGCCCACGCACATGCGACAACTTCATCGCGTTCTGCCAAAGCAAAGTGCCCGACATCATGGACGAGACCCAGATGCTCGGCTACAAAGACAACGTCGTGCACAGGATCGTCCGCGGTGGGTGGATTCAGGCGGGAGACGTCGCTGGCAACGGAGAGGGAGACGGAGCTTGCCGATCGCTTTTTGGACGCAGTTTTCCGGACGAGAGCTTTGCAATTTCACACAACGCGACTGGGATCGTGGTACGCATCCTCTTTTCCCTTTCAGACTGATAGTTCTCGCTCCTTGCTGACTTCTTCTCACTCGATTGCGTTGTCTCGGCGTCTTTTCTTTCAGTCGATGGCGAACACCGGTCCTCACACAAATGGCTCCCAGTTTTTCATCACGCTGGCGCCGCTGCCTTGGCTGGATCGGAACAAAGGTACAGGAGAGATGCGGCATGTGACTTGGTTGAGTGGTTCCACTGATTGACTCTGTGTCGTTTTTGTCTGATTCTGTTCTGGAAGTCGCATTTGGACGAGTCGTGAGCGGAATTCACGCGATTCTGACGATCGGCAACCTGGAAACTCTGCACGATCGCCCTTGCGCACCCTGCAAAATTGTCGACTGCGGCTTAATCGAGTCGTGAGTTGTCAAGGAAGGGTTGCACTTCATAGAGCTGAGCTTCGACAGACCATCACCAAACCGTGAAGACTCGTGATCAACTCAGGACGGATAGTAACCACATCTTGGAACACTGTCCTTCGTGAAGATTCTTCTTTATCAAAATACAAAACCTGGCATGCCGAGCGATTGACACACACGCATAAACTTACTTAACTTAGAGTGTCTTCAGCAGAAGGGAGGAGAGCCCGAGTTCGCTTTCTCTATCGGAATTTCCTTGGCGCCTGGATTGACGACGCGCTTTTGCCCCCAAACTTGAGCTTTCGGTCCGCGCCAGTTGCTGCAGATTTGAATTTGCTGTCGTTAGAAACCCCAGAAACACCATTTGGAGCAAATCGGTTGCCTTTGCTACCTGATGGAGTCGGTGGCGCTGACTTGACGCTGCTGAGCTCTGATGAGGGGCTTTCCGTCTCGTTTTCCTTTCCATTGTCACTCCCAGGAGCAGTCGGGTCCGCTGGGTCTTCCTCGCTCTCATTCGAATGGACGCTGCTGGTGCTCGCAGTACTTGCCTTGGACGCGCCGCTAAATGATCGCACACTTTGGGCTTCTTCCAGTTTCTCTGCGAAGGAAGCACCTCCAGCATCGCTTTCTGTCGTAATCTTCGTGGCTTGGAAAGATGGAAATGAGAAACTCTTCTTCTTTGGAGTCGACCCAGTTTCTTCGTCAATCTGTGGAATATCAAATAAACATAAATCATGGAGTCAGTACCGCGAACTGCGTTGATCAAGCACGGTGTTGAGACACGAGAACCACTTACCTTTCGCTTCTTCATGAACGTCTCGAGTTCGTTGCGCTGCTGAGTGGAGTCCTGTGTTGACTCTCTGACAATAGTCCCAGCCAATTTCGACACCTGATCGAATTTCCTCTTGGTGGCGCCGACGTTGCTGTCAAGACCCTTCTGCAAAGTAGTGTGACCACCTGCCAGCTTCGACCGCATTTCTTCGTGATCGCCGATGAACTTGTCATTCGAAGCTTGCCGTCTGTCAATAGCAGCAGAGCTGGTGCTGCTTTGCTCAGCCAAAACTTCTTTCAGCTTCTTGCTGGCAGCGCTGTCCATCTGTGCGGTTTCCGCGATCGACTGTTTTTGCTCATCCAAGCTCGATTTGATAAGGTCGTCATGGCGAGCTCCAACCTCACTAATTTCGCTTCGCATGCTGACAACACCTTCTTGCAACTCGGTCGAGTGGGTCTCCTGTTTGGTGTTTTGACTGGAAAGTGCCTTTACCGACGTCAGAATATCGCGCTCTGTCACGTTGCGGACGCTCTTCAGCTGTTCTTCTTGCTCTGTCGCATTCTTCTCAATGAATGACGTCTGCTCGTGGAGTTTCTCTGCTTGTGTTGCGACGCACTTGTCGACGTACGCAGTGAGCTGTTTCTTCATCTCGGTCAACTCGTGCTGCTGCTTCGCATGTGTGTCCTTCAGCGCAGCAACAAGACTCTCTTTATTCGCCTGTAACTGTTTGGTTTGCTCCTCAATCGATTCATCGATCGTTGCCTGCAGCTCCAACAGCTTCTGACTCTGCTCCGACAGAAATTGCGCCATCTCGGTTCGAGAGCTGGAGAGTTTCGCCTCCACGTCTTCCAAGAACTTGATGTTTTTCTCCTTTGCCACATCAAGCTCTGTGGCAATCTTCGACGCGTGGTTTGAGCTCAAGTCGATCAGCTTTTCGAGATCGCTCTGCATCGCGCTATCCTTCTCGCTGATGGACTGCGCAAACTTGTCCGAGATCTGCTTGTTCGTCTGCCGCTCCTGCTCGATTTCTTTCTCTTGCTGCTCTCGTCGGGCACTCATCAACGCTTGCATGCTTTCCAGCGATTTCACCAGCCCCTCCAACTCAGCAGAATGAGCAGATTGAAGCTGCTCGATGGATTTTGTCACATCTGATACGAACGCTTCTTGTTCGCCATGGTGGTGCTGCAGTCGTGCTTGGAACTCGGTGATCTGGGCGGCCGACTTCTCTGAGAACGAACCTGCCAAATTGCTGTTTGACTCGGCTACTCGGCGCTTGCGCTCTACAAATCATGAGGAAATTTAACCATTCCGCAATGTCAGTTAGCGCTCGGGAGCTCACAGAAGTAATATAATTGCACGCAAGCTCACACTCACCAATTTTCTCCATCAAACGCAACGCTCGCTCCTCGCTTTCTTGAAACATTGCTGCTGCTCGCTCGCCATTCACCAGCAGCACCTTCTCGTTTTCTTGATACGCGTGCAGCTGGACCTCTGTTCTCGCCAATTTCGCAGTCGTTTGCTTCAGCTTATCCTGTGTCTGCGCAAGTTCGCTCTGCACTTCTGTCAGCTTGTCTTCCGCTTCCTGCTTCGCCTTCTCCAGCTCTTTCATCTCTGCTTTCTGGTGCACCATTTCATCTTCCAGCTCTTTGCATGCCTTGTTTCGGACTTCCAGTTCATCTTCCAGCTCCGACAGCTGCACTGCTTGGCCGGAAATTCGCTCCTGCATCTCAGCAAACTGAGCTGGAGGCAAGTAAATGCCGTCCTTCGAACGCGCCGCCTGGAGCGCATTTCGCAGCGTCTCAATCTCGTTGCCGTACTCTTTCAGAAGCCCCGCTTTCGTTGTTTTCTGGTTCACCTCGGGTTTGTTCTTGATATTCTTCGCGCGATATGCGTACTTGAGTGTGCTCAGCGTCTCGTCGATACTGTCAGCGCACGGAGCGAGCGTCGCGATGATCGTCGTCTTGGTGCGTCCGCCGAGCGATTCCTGCAGCAGTCGCGTCAGCTTACTGTCTCGGTAGGGGATGTGCGGGTGGTTATCCACGAGCGCAGTGATGACGCGACCGAGCGTGAGCAGACTCTGGTTGATGTTGCCTGCTTCTCGCGCTCTCGCGTTTCTTGCACCAGAGCGACCGACACACTCGGAACCTGCGAGATCCACGAGGTTGAGCTGTCCGGTCTTGATCAGATCTTCGCCGCCCGGGTTGCTCTCCTTGCTGTGAATACGGATCGTGAAAATGCTGTGCGAGCGACTCGAGTTCTCGTTCATAAGCGTCTCGGACGTGATGCGGTTCTTGACGCCAGCCTCGAGCAGATCGAACACCTGGCCCGCAGTCGTCGTCGTGACCTCCAGCAGGTTCTGGCAGTAGATACCGCCGCGCTTGGGGTCTTCCATGAGCCGCAGCTTCTTCGACTCTGGCGCCAGCAAGTCCTTGAGTTCTTCGTTATAAAGCTGCAGAAACGACACCTTGACGCTGTACTCCTGACTGCTCGACTGCAGCGCGTCAAAGATGTAGCGCACACAGCGAGGGATGATGCCTGCCATCTCGTCATCGGGGGACAACGCGCCCTGCATCGTGTGGGTCTTGCCCGTGCCTGTCTGTCCGTATGCAAACACGGTGCAGTTGTACCCCGCGAGCGCTTCGTCGACCACGGGCTTCACAGTCGCCTTGAACACGTCCTTCTGCGTCGAGTACTGACCGTAGACCTTGTCGAACGAGTAGTTCTTGCGCTTGGCGACCGCGATCTCGCTCGTGTTGGTCTTGCACTGCAGCACGGGCGGGCGTCCCGCGGCTTTCTCGCGCTCGTTCAGCGGGCGGCAGCGCACCGCCACCTGCACGTGCGACTCGACCGACGCCGCCGCAGCAGCTGCAGCCGCGGTGGCGGCGGCTCCCGTCAGCACGTGCGCGCTGCTGCTGCTGCCGCTGCCGGCGCTCATGCTCACGCTGACTGCGCCGCCGGATAGTATCGGGCCGCTCATCACTTCCGCGTCTTCTCTCGTTCTCCTTGTCTTCTCGTGACGCGCGCGCGAAAATGTGTGCGTGTCCTTTTTTTCGCTTTTTGAATTTTGAAAGGCGCCGTCTACTAGCATCTATGAAGAGGTAAAATTATATCATCATCCCTTTCAGAAAAATGTTACTTATATAAATACTACCATTGGCTACCTGCTGAATATGCAAAACTATATGAACAGCAGCTTTAAAGGGATTTGAGTGGATCCACGAAATTGGTGGATCCACCATTTCACCGACTGAAGTCGTATCGCGATTTCAGTTATTTGTGAGCTCGGAGGATGGTCGTGTGTGAAATACCGGTTTTCTCACTGGCGTCCAGTCAATTCCCAGGAGCTCAGCTTGTTGCTTCTCGAAACGTTATTGCGAGCATTGGGCGGCGAAGCGATCGCATTGAGCTAGCTAGCTACACGTAACAGCACCTCGATCGATCAAGATGGCCGACCAGCAGCAGCAGCTCGGGAAAGTGAGCGAGAACCTCCTGGACGCAAAGCAGCCGTTCGCGTCGTGCGACTTCGGTCTCGACCGCCGTCTCACCAAGGCGGTCGCCAAGATGCGCTTTGTGCACGCGACGCTCGTGCAGGTGCACTGCATCCCGCTGGCGATGCAGGGCAAGGACCTGCTTGTGCGTGCGCGCACTGGTTCGGGCAAGACCGCGGCGTTCGCGCTGCCGCTGCTGCACAAGATCTTGCAGCAGAAACAGGACCAGTCCAGCGCCAATGCGCTGCAACCTTCGGTGAAGGCGCTCGTGCTCGTGCCGACGAAAGAGCTGGTGGAGCAGACCAAGAAACACATGAGCGAGCTCATGTACTACTGCAACGACGTCGTGAGTCTCCTGGCGCTTGGCGGACAGAGCATGAACGCGCAGCAGGCGCTGCTTCGTGACGTGCCAGACGTCGTCATCGCAACGCCTGGTCGACTGGTCGCCCACCTGGAAGCTGGCAACCTGAAGCTCAAGGACTCGGTGCAGACGCTCGTGATCGATGAAGCCGATTTGGTGCTGTCGTTCGGCTACGGCGAAGACATCCGCACGATCTTCAACCACTTGCCAAAGGCGTGCCAGAACTTCTGCATGTCCGCGACGCTGAGTCCGGAGCTGGAGAAGCTCAAGAAGTCGGTGCTGCACAACCCAGCGGTCGTGAAGCTCGAAGAAGGCGAGACTGACGGCAAGCTGCAGCAGTACTTCCTGCCAGTCGCGCAGAACGACAAGGACCTGCTGCTCTACGCGCTCATCAAGCTGGGCGTGATCCAGGGCAAGGTGATCTTCTTTGTGAACTCGACCGAGGCCGCGTACCGCCTGAAGCTCTTCTTTGAGCAGTTTATCATCAAGAGCGCCGTGCTGAACGCCGAGCTGCCGCACAACTCGCGCCAGCACATCATCGAAGAGTACAACCGCGGTCTCTTTGACTACTTGATCGCCACAGACGACAGCGTGGACCGCGACGTGGGCGAGGCGTCTGACGAGGAGGAAGAGGAAGAAGAGGATGACGATGACGATGAGGAAGAAAACACCGACGACGAAGAGGAAGACGATGATGAAGTCGAAGGTGACGACGAAGAGGCTGAAGAGGACGCGGAGGTCGACGCTGAGGAAGATGACGAAGACGCCGAAGAAGACTCGGAAGCCGACGCCGACGACAACGAAGAAGACGATGACGATGAGGAGGACGACGACGCCGACATGGCTGAAGACGACAATGAAGAAGAAGACGCTTCCGCAAAGAAGAACGCCAAGAACAAGAACAACAAGCGCAAGCGCGACGAGTCCTACGGCGTGTCGCGTGGTGTGGACTTCCGCGGCGTGAACTTTGTCATCAACGTGGACTTCCCCAAGAGCGTGCGCGCGTACACGCACCGCATCGGACGTACCGCGCGTGGTGGCGCGACCGGCACGGCGCTGTCGCTGCTCTCGCTCGCGGACGCCAAGCAGAAGCGCGCGCTCGACCGCGTGCAGGCGAGCCAGAAGCCCGTGCTGACGCCGTCGAAGGACCTGCTCAAGCAGCCGGCCGAGCTCTCGTTCGACCTCAAGGAGATCGACTGCTTCCGGTACCGCGTGGAGGACGTGCGTCGCGCGGTCACGACCGTCGCCGTGCGCGAGGCACAGCTCGCCGACGTGAAGAAGGAGATCCTGAACTCGGAGAAGCTCGTGTCGCACTTTGAGGCGAACCCGCGCGACCTGAACATCCTGGAGCACGACAAGGCGATCGGCACTGCGCGCGTGCAGCCGCACCTAGCGACCGTGCCGGACTATTTAGTGCCGCTCGCGCTGCAGGCCGCGGCGCCGCAGAAGAAGAAGGCCAAGACGAGTAAGCGCCTGCGTCTGGGCGGCAACAAGGACGGCAAGCGGCGAACAGACAACGACCCGCTGCACACGTTCACGCACGGCGACGAGGGCGAGCACGACGACGTGGTCCGGAATGCCGACGGCGGTGATGAGAGCGAGAAGAAGCCCAAGCAGCCCGCGAAGGAAGAGGACCGCATCACGTTCGGCAACTACGGCGTGGGGAAGAGCACGGCCGGGCGTCAGAAGTGGAAGCAGATGCACAAGCGCGGCCGCTTCAACCCCAAGACGATCGCCAAGAAGAAGTTCAAGGCCAGCAAGGGCTTTTCCCACTAGACACATAGAGCAACACAGGCCTCAACCAATTTCAATTGCATGCATGTTATCCTTCACCCAGCATTGTTGTCTATTCCCATTGTATCTCTTTTTATCTTACAGGTTCCTATCAGCGCTCGATGCAAACGGTGGCAGCAGCACGGGGCGACTCGTGCCAAAGTCCTGCCGCAGGCTCAAGTAGCTGCGCACGAGCTCGAGCTCCTCCTTTGCGATCGCCTTCATCGCGTGCACTTCGCGCAGGTGCTGGCTCTTCTTGTCCTCAGCGAGCGCGCGGCAGTGCGCCTTGTGCGCGCGGTCCCACTGTTTGCGGTCGTCGACAACCTCCAGCTGCTGCTCTCGGCGCGCTTCGCGAAGGTCCCGGAGCTCTTCGTTCTGGATGTGCCGCGAGATCATCGCGATGCTCGCAGAGAACGCCTTGGCGGTCTCCACATTCTGCAGCCGCGTCTGCTTTGCAAGCGCTTGCTGGGCCTTCTGCTGGCGGATCTGCGGGATCGACTTGTTGGCTCTCGCGCGGTTCGACGGCGCGAGCGAGCGCACTGAGCAGCGCTTGAGCACGTCGCGCGCGAGCTTCTCCAGATGGAGTCTCTCATGGGTCTGATTTGGTTGTCCTCCAGTTGAACCAGAGTTCAAAAGAGACGGCGATGACGACGCGTGCGCCAGCAACCCGGTGTTGGTGTTGTTCGACGATGACGAAATGGGTGGCTGGGGTGCGTCCAAGCGGCTGAGGATCTTGGTCTTGCGCCGTAGCTCCTGGACCGCGTGGATGATTAGTTTGCTCTTGAGCGAGTTCGTCTCGTCGAGGGTTTTCGCGATCTTTGGTGGGCTTCTGGCGCATTTCTCGTAGTCGAATGCTAAACTGGCGTCGTTCTGCTGCTTGAGGAGCTCAAACGGGTGCAGATGAGGCGTAGATTGCGCCTTCTCGAGGGCTTTTGTCCGCTGCTGCAGTAACTCAGCCTTGGCTTTCGCTTTCAAGCTGCCTCCACCACCACTTCTGTGACTCGTATCCAGATCTGGCGGATTGGTGTGGGGTCGAGTCTGCTGCTTGAAGCATTTAAGGTGCTCGATGACGGATTTCTCTTGAAACCAAAGCTGGAATGCCTGGATGAGCATCGGCACCGTGACTTTCTCCGTGTCTTCAGGCAGCCGCTGCTCCCAGCGGCGATACGCGATTTCGTCGACATGAAGATCATAGTACCCGAGCAGCTGCTTGACCGCCGCGACTCGGATGCCCCGCGATTCGCGCGCTTGCGGGTCGAAGCGCAGCAGCATCTCCTCGCAGACTGCCATGAACTCGAGTCGCTCAATCGCGCGGTGGTGCTGAAGACCAGCACTACTAGAAGCAGGCTCGGAATGCGCGTTCTGGCCATTGGGCAGCGACCCCGTGAGCTTCTGGTTGCGCTGCAGCATGCGGCGCATGAGCTCCGGGTCGTCGAGCATCTTGCCGAGCGTCTTGATCGCCGCGCTCGAGTGCGGGTGCACGAGGGGCTTTGCCTGCTGATAAAGCTCCACCATGTGCTCTTGATCTGCTGCTTGGTCGGTGTCGTCGCCGTCGTCACCACCATCATCAGAGTCCGAATGGGAGCGTCTATCTGGCGATGGGATCGGCAGCAGGTGCCGGATCGACGACGGCGCCATGGCTCCAGTGAGGTGGTCCATTCACGACAGGCTCATTGCGTTTAGTACAAGTACTCCTTGACGGCCCAATCACTTTGTGCATCAAATCTCATACGCCAATCTATAAATTGGAAGTGAGAAGCTACTTATAGCCCGAAATGGCTACATTTTCTGATTAATCAAATGGCTGCATTTTGTGTGGACCACGCGTATTAAATGGTGAGCCACCAGTCGTTATCACAATGTAATCTAGCGAGGTTTGTTTAGAAAGAAATGCACAGGGCGTTTAGGCTATGAAAGTCTACTACAAGAGCTCTACAGCACATACAAAAGCGAGTTATCAAAGGGCTATTCGCATGTATTCTTCGCTTTGTCTATAGCAGCGGCATCTTGATCGAGTTGGGGACGAGCGCGCTGTTGCGGATCCCGTAGCTCAGGTACACGCCACTGCCGACCGAGAGCCAAATCAGAACCCCCCACCTATACACAGACAGAAACAATGTGAGTGAGAATCAACTGGTCATTGCCTGGCAAGTGAGAGAGACGTTCATGGTGCGCATTTCGTACCATCCAGCCGCTGGGATACTCGCCATCATGCAGATGTTCGCCAGGATCCCCAGACATGGGATCAGCGGCACCAGCGGACACTTGAACGACGTGGAGTTGTCACTATACAAAGCATACAAGCAATACAATTCAGTCAGCCAC
Organism: Globisporangium sylvaticum; assembly: GCA_023334975.1. Taxonomy (NCBI): domain Eukaryota; phylum Oomycota; class Peronosporomycetes; order Pythiales; family Pythiaceae; genus Globisporangium; species Globisporangium sylvaticum. The sequence continues at coordinate 44,100 of JAADVK010000003.1, forward strand.
ATGCTCCATAGGAATTTGATGTTCTGCGTGCTGTTGGGCACGCACCTGATCTTCTCCAAGCGCTGGATGGCCCAGAACGACACCACCAGCAACACTCCCAGTGCGCTCTGTCCGACCCAGTGCAGGTCAAACACGAACGAGAGCGAGAGCGCGAAGCTCGCGAGCACAAACGCCACGACTCGCTTCACCACCGCCTTCTTGCTGGCGGCGCTGTTCTCATCGGCTTCAAACGGCGACTTCATGCGCAGCAGCAGCACACCAGCGTTCACAAAAGTGAACACCTGGAGCGTCCCGCAGGAGATCACGTTCGCGAGAAAGTCCAGATCAAACACAAACGAGATGGCCGCGACCAGCACGCCTGTGAAGATCGTGCTCGCCACGGGCACTTGGGTGTCTCGGTGGAGCTTGGCGAAGATTTCGGGAAGCAGTCCGTCCTTCGCCATCTGGTAGAAGATGCGCGGCTGCCCCATTAAACACGTGAACGCTGCGGTCGTGAGTCCGAAAATCGAGCCAAACGACACGATGGTGCCCGCCCAGGGCGTGTTGTGGTACGCGAACGCGTTCACGAGCGGCACGGCGCTGCCCAGCACGCTCACAGGCGCCATGCCCGTGACAACGAGCGACACGCCGACGTAGATCGTCATGGAGATGAGCAGCGAGCCGATGATGCCTTTCGGAAGCGTGCGCTGCGGCTCTTGCACTTCCTCTGCGAGACACGCGACCATGTCGAAGCCCAGGTACGCGAAGAACACGACCCCAGCGCCAGTCATGACACCGTGCACGCCCGCCGGCATGAAGTTCTCCCAGTTGGACGTCTCGATCTGCGTGCTCCCGAACGAAATCACAAACAGCAGCACCGAGATGTTCAAGAACGTCACCAGCGCATTGAACTTGGCGGATTCCTGGTGATAAATAATAGCACAGTCAAAAGAGATACGTCAGCCACACAGCCGCAACATTGCAAAACCACAAACGAACGATGCAGCATTGTTCTTCGTACGTGGACGCCAGCGAGCAGGATGAACGTGCACGCGAGCACGAGCAGCGACGCCAGCAGACTGCAGGACATGCCCATGATCTCCGTCGTGACCATCCAGTGCGGGATGTGGATGCCCCAGTTCTGCAGGAACAGATCTGCATACGCCGCCCAGCTTCGCGCAATGCCAGCTAGCGAAATGACAAGCGACAAGCGACGTTGTTAGCAGCCTATCATTCATGCTCACGTGGTCATAACAAACACTGTAGAGAGGCAAAGGCGATCTTTACCAGCAGAGATGCCGTATCCAAGCGTCAGGTTCCAGCCGATGAGCCACGCCGCCAACTCGCCAAACGTGATGTACACAAACGTATACGCCGAGCCAGTCACCTACATAATAGCATCAATATCACAGCATTCAGTGCACCAACGGAACGTTAGCACATCCCACCCACACCAACGACATGATCCATCACCATCCATAGCCACACAATCGTACCGGCAAGCGTGCAGCAAACTCCGAGTACGTGAGCGACGTAAAGATGCACGCAACCCCGCTAATCAGGAACGAGAGCGAGATCGCAGGGCCCGCGATCTGCGCGCCGACGCCCACGAGCGAGTACACCCCGGCGCCGACGGAGCACCCGACGCCGTACGCGATGAGGTCCACGAGCGTCAGGCACTTCTTGAGCGACGCGTGCTTGCTCTGCTGGAAGTGCTCGATGGGCTTCACGCGCCGGATCGCGCGCATGAAGGGGGAGTCCATGGTGGCGATGGCGGTGGTGTGTGGCGCAGAGAAGCAATGGGGAGAATGAAATGAAGGGTGGTGCGCTTGAAGCTGCGTGCTCACTGAGCAGTGGCAAGAGCTGTGCGGAAGAGACAGTGATTGGGTTGTGGGACGCGTGACGCAGTGTGCGCATTTTGCAAGCACTAATATAGGATGCTTACCCTTTATTAGAAGGATTGTCAACGAACGCATGTTTCGTTCTGGCCAATCAGATCGCGAGAGATCAGAAAACAATTCTGAAACCGACGACGGTTTTTCCATCGCCACTTGATTTGTGTGGTCCACAGCATTTTATACACCTTGTTTTGCTAAAATGAGTTGAGTCGAGAATGAGTTGGATCGCGGTCTGTCTAAATCGATTTTCCTGTTACAGAAACCCGAGCCAATTGCTGTTTGGGCTTGCATCAGGACCAAAGAGAAACAAAAAAACAAGGTAAAGGAGAGCGCGATGGAGACGAAGACCGACTCGGCGCGTGCGACCAAGCGGAAGAGTGCGAGCGCAACGACCATCATCACCACTAGCAGTACCACCACCACCACCACCACACTCCACAACTCAACGCAAGGGGATACGCAATACACGCCAAGCAAGAAAGAAACACACGAGTTGAGTGGGTTTGCGTTACGACTTTTTCTCTTCTTCGTTACCTTTTATCAGCGCAATAGCAGCCCAATCCTTCGATTCCTGAATCTCTCTCTCTGCTCTCTCCTCTCATCACAGAGCTGGTGGTAGAATACGCCTAACGAACACCTTCCTTAGACCTTGCTGTAGTCCATCTTGGACTCGAGCTTCTTCGTCTCGCCCAGCTTGCGCGCCGCCTTCATGAAGTCCTCTTCCAGCACGTAGTCGCGCTCGGCGCGGATCGCAAACACGCCAGCCTCTGTGCACACATTTCGGATATCGGCGCCGTTGAAGCCGTCCGTGAGCTTCACGATCGACTCGTAGTCGATCTCGCCCTTCTTTGTGATCGGACCCGAGTGGATCTTGAGGATGTCCATGCGCGAGGCTTCGTTTGGCAACGGGATCTCAATCTTTCGGTCCAGACGACCCGGACGCAGCAGCGCAGGATCCAGGATGTCCGGTCGGTTCGTCGCCATCACCATCTTCACTTGGCCAAGCGCGTCGAAACCGTCTAGCTGGTTCAAAAGCTCCATGAGCGTACGCTGGATCTCGCGATCCGCCGACGTGCCTTCCGAGAAACGGCTGCCACCGATCGCATCGATTTCGTCCATGAAGATCACGCACGGCTGGTGGTCGCGCGCGTAGCCAAACATCTCGCGGATCACACGCGCACTCTCACCAATGTACTTGTCGACAATCGCACTCGCGACCACTTTGAGGAACGTGGCGTTGATGTTGCACGCGAGCGCACGCGCCAAGAGCGTCTTGCCCGTGCCAGGAGGTCCGTACAGGAGCACGCCCTTTGGCGGCTTGATGCCCACGCGCAGGAACAGCTCCGGGTTCGTCAGCGGCAGCTCCACCACTTCGCGCAGCTCGCGGATCTGTTCGTTGAGCCCACCGATGCTCGAGAACGACACGTTGCCGGCGTCTTCGTTGAGCATGTGGTACACCGTCGGGTCGACTTCGCGCGGCAAGTAGCGCATGATCGTGAGCGTCGTCATGTCGAGCGCAACACGCGTGCCCGCCTTGAGCTTCGTCTTGTCCACTTTCGAGCGGCAGCCGACCACGTAGCGCGGACCGCTCGACGCCTTCACAATAAAGCGGTCGTCGTCCAGCTGACGCAGCACTTCGCCGATGATCTGACCCACGCTCTACAAGACAACAATAATAACACCAACAAGTGGACAAGGTATCGGTTCAGTTCTATGCGTTTCCACATAATTCCATTGGTAATTGCGCACGCGGAACGCACCTGCAGCGCCTTCAAGTCGTCCTCGGTCTTGTTGTATTCACGCACGAGCGCCTTGACGTTCTCACGCATGTTCTTGACTCTGTAGGTTCATACAATTGCAGTCAGAGCCCGCGTACGCGCACATATTCTCAGTTAGAAGAGAGAGAGAGAGAGAGAGCATTAGCATGAAGAGCGCTTAACGCGAAAAGATCCAAAAGATCCATCTTTCTGCTTTCATTCTGCCCACTCATAGCACACGCGCAGAGCCACGTATAACATTTACAAAAAGGGACGCACCTGGACTCCATCTCTCTGTGCTCGCGCACCTTGGCCTTGTAGGCGCTCAGCACCTGCGCGCGCTCTTCCTCCGTCGTGGACGCCGACATGATCGCTCGCTTCTCTTCTACTTCAGTTGCTGCTTTTGCTTTGGTTAGCTTTTGGCTGTTGTGGAAGAAGGAAGGGGGGCAAGCGGATCTCGAAATAGAGAGAGTCTAAACTTAGGGATATGCTTCTCACACTTCAAATGTCGAGATTCTGATTGTAAAGTGCTGTAAAGAGCGTTTTATTTTAATCAGTCTTTCAAGATAGATTTAGCCTAAAACATAATATTATAGAGTATATCATATTAAATATTTCAAGATGAGCATTCTTGAGTTTTCGAGCATAAAAATACGCATATAAATCTATAGGGTATCGATGTTAGAGAGGATGTGACTCAATTGAGGCAAAGCCGTTGGAGCAAACCTCATACAGCAGGACTCCCACCACACCAAGCATGCGGCTTCCATCAGCGCCGTTCCTCCAGGCGCAGCGCCGCCTGCATCTCCGTACTCTGAGCAGCAGCAGCAGCAGCAGGACTCACGCGTTCCATGGCGCGCTTATCCGCAGTTCTTCAGTCGGATGCACAGGTCCACCACAGTGCGCGGCATTCGCGACTTCCTCGTCGCCATCCGCTCCAGCGTCATCTTCGCAAGTGCTGCTGCAAGACGCAGCCCATCGAGCTCATGGCAACGCTGGTGGCGGTAATCCTGCCGCTTTTGCTGCTGCTACTGCTGGCAAACCGCGCGAAGAATTGCTGACAGCGATCGGATTGGAGTACGGCCAGAGCAATGCGTACTACAACCAGCACCTGCGAGCCGCTCTCGATCGCAAGGACCTCCGCACTGCAGCGCAGATCGTTTCCGCATTACGCGCGCCAAGCAGCAGCAACACTCTCTCGAACGCAATGATAGAGCCACGCAAGCCTGTCATTTGGACGCAGAACTACGATGCGCTGCTGTTCGAGTGGAGCCAACGCGGGGATGTGAACCAAGTGCTCGCGCTGCTCGACGAGATGATCGCGTCCAATCGCGTGAGCACGCGCAGCTTCAACACGGCGCTGGTGGCGTGCAGCAAGAAGCGCAAGCTGAAGCAAGCGGCGCACGTGCTCCAGCAAATGCGCGAGGCGGGCAAGACCCCGGGACCGTTCGCGTACGCGAATGCGATCAACTGCTGCTCGAAAGGCGACGGGAATGTGAAAATGGCGACCAAGTTCTGGAACGAGATGCTGCATGACGGTGTGGAGCCGTCCATTGAGGTCGTGAACTGTATGTTGCGCGTGTACAACCGAGCGGGCGGTCGTTCCCAGGAAGCGCAGTCGCTCGTGCTCCAGGCGATCCACGCATTTGATCTGACTCCGGATGCGATTTCCCAGTCGGCACTGGTGTTCTCACTGCTTCAAGACGCGAAGACGGACGACGCAGTGAACTTTCTAGAGGAGATGCACGAGCAAACGCAGGTCCAAGTGGAGATTGATCTGCTCAACGCCGCCCTGGACGCCTGCAGGCAGCTGGAAGACTGGGAGAATGCAGCGAGAGTGCAGCATCTGATTCAAGGAGCACAAGAAAACAGTATCGGCAGCAATGGCGATGGGAACGCCGACACCAAGCGGCTGGTTGCGCTGTGTGAAGTGAAGGACGCGTCGTCGCCCTCCATTGCATGGACGTTTGCAGCTCCGCGTCAGCTTCCGATCTCCGCACGAGCCAAACAAAGAGAGCTCGTGAAGAAGGATAAGCAGAGCCCAGAAAGACTGAGAAGAGTGTTTCAGGAGGTTATAACCGCATTGGAGAATGCGGATGGAGACAGCGGTGGTGCGTCGTCGGTGTTGAGAAGAGTCGAGAACCTGAAGCAGTGGGAGCGGATATTCACGTCGAATCCGATTGAAGACGTTGAGAAGTTCATGCGTTTGTACCAGAAGCTTGAGAATGACGGAGACCAAGAAGGCTTTGTGCTGGGATTCGAGTTCTACAACCTCTATCTCTTTGCGCTGGCACGACACGCTGGGAAGATCGAGATTGCGCTCAACACGCTGGACGAAATGATCGAGAGGCAGCGTGTGGATGCGACGAGCTTCAACAACGTGCTGGCGATGTGCAGTCGGCATGGACGACTTGAGTTGGCAGAGCAAGTGCTGGAGAAGATGAAGCTTGCAGCGCGATGTGCGCCATCGACTTTCTCCTACAACGCGGTCCTGAATTGCTGTGCGTTCAAGCGCGATGTGATCAAAGCGGAAACGTACTATGAAGATCTCAAGGCTCGCGGGCTTTCACCAGACGCAGTCACCATCAACACGATGCTGAAAACTTATGCAAGCATGACAAAGAAGGTATCGCAGAGACATCACCAAGAGCTACGGAAAGAAGAAGAAGGAAAGCCAGAGGAACTCAGCTACGCCCACCGCGCGCTCAAGCTCTTCCAGCGAAGCTCCCGAAAGCTCAAGATCGAGCCTTCGAAAGCGACGTACTTCTCGCTTTTCCGCGCTTTTGTGCAGGAAGCAGACCGGATCGCTGCGTTTGAAGAAGGTGACGCAGAGGAAGAAGATGGTGATGACGACGAGGGGATCCACGACCAGATCTCTTTATTGATCAAGCGCATTTGCGCCGACGCGCCTGCGAAGAACCTGGACGTCGCAGTGTTCAACGCCGCGATCGACTACTTCCAGCGCCTCGGGGACATGAAAACGACTTTCGACTTGTTCAACACCATGAAAGAGAGAGGCTTCGAGCCGAACGACATGACGCTGAGCTTGCTGTTTGCGGTGTGCAGCCGCTCGGAGCAGGTCGACGTGGGGCTCAAGTTCCTGCATTACCTCATGGACGAGCAGGACTACAGCCCGACGATCGACGTGCTGAACGGTGCGATCCAGCTGTGCGCCAGCTCGAGCTCTCCGCAAGATGCGCTGGAGCTGTTTAACGGGATCCAGTCGTCGGGTCTCCTGAAGCCAACTGAAGCCACATTTGTGAACCTGATCCACGCGTTCGGCCGCCAGGGTGATGTCGCACAGGTGCTCGAGTACGTTCACGCGATGAAGCAGCAGCTTGGGTTCGCCTCTCTCGACGCGTACAACCGCGTGCTTCAGGCGTGCGCTGTGGACAGTGCGCCACTGCAAGCGATGGACGTCTTGCAGCACATGCAGCAGCACGAAGGACTGATTCCGAATGCCGTGTCCTACAACATGGTGCTCAAGGCGTTTGCGAAGGTGCGCAAACAAGCTGAAGATGACGAGAGCGATGACGAGGGTGATGACGAAGAGGACGATCAACAAAGCGGCGATTTTGATGATGACGACCAGAATTTTGGAGCTGATGAAGATGCTCTCGACAGTGTTGAAGATGAGGAATCTGAATTTTTCAACGTTGCTGACGCCGAAGCTCGTCGCGCAGAGGCTGAAAGCGTACGGAACCTGTTGGCGGAGCTCCTCGACGAGATGCAGAGCAATGGCGTCCCGCCGTCTTCGATCACATACACGCGAGTGCTCGCAGCGTGTGCGCTGCGTGGGGATACCGACGGAGTGCTCCAGTTCTTTGATGAACTCCTGCACAGTCGCAGCGCATCAAGCGAAGTCGTGGAGCTCCTTTCCGAGTCGAGTCTCCAGAACTACCTGAAAGCCTGCAGTCGCGCGCGCGATCTTGATCGCGTGACGAACTTGATGCGCATTCTCCAGGAGTGGCACTCAGAGACCGGTGACTCGGTCTCGCCGCGCGTAATCCTGCAGCTGCTCAACACCCTTGAAGATCTGGGAGCGTGGCGACGCGCGGTGGTGGTGCTTCGTGACGTGGAGGCAAATTACGGCGTGCGTCCGAACGTGGTGTTTTTCAACCGCGTGATGGAAATGTGCAACGCGGCGAGCGAGTTCCACTTTGCGGACCAGATCTTCTCGACCATGCGGAACGCCGCCGCGTACCGCATCTACCCGACGTCGCAGAGCTACATTGAAGCGATCTACGCCGCGGAGCAGCGCGAGGAGTGGGTGGTGGCGACCAATTTGTTTCTCGAGATGCAGAAGAAGTGTGCAAAAGATGATATTTCAGCCACGCAGCTACAGAAAATCGCGCTCGGGCGGTACAGCGAAGGCCGCCACAAGCTGTAGAGATAAAAGAATGAATGAATGGATGAATTGAGAAGGTACATACAGAGTGTAAACAAAAGCTATAGACAGAGCAACAAGCTACATACACAGCGCTTTTCTCTATTCCTCATCGAGAAGAAGTCCGACCAACTCCTCCTTCGGCGTGAGCGGCGCGCGGATGCCGTACTCGGGGCTGCTGTTGCCGCTCGTGCTGTCGCTGCTCGCGCCGCCCGGGCCGGTCTTGTAGATCGACTGGTCGGACGCGTTGAAGTGGAAGACGAGCCCGCCGAAGACGAGCACGAGCGACGCGATGCCGAAGACCACGTCCCACTGGCCCGTGGCCGCGAGGATCTTGCCCGTGACAACGTTGCCGACGATCCCCGGGATGGTCGCGAACGTGTTGGAGACGCCCATGACGTGCGCCGCGTGGTTGGGGCCGATGTCGATCATGTTGACCCAGTAGCCCGCCATGGACGCGCGGCTGCAGTAGAGCGTGAGCGAGAGCAGCGCCACGGCGCTCGGCGCGTTGGTCGCGAAGCGCAGCGAGAAGAGGAAGATCGCCGAGCCGAAGAACCCGAAGCCGTTCATGAACTGGCGCACGTGGAGCACGCGGAAGCCGCGCGCGACGAGGATGTCGCCGAGACGCCCGAAGAGCAGCGCGCCGATGTAGCCGCAGATATATGGCAGCGCCGCGGAGATGCCGTTCTTGCCGAGATCGATGTTGAGCACCTGGCGGAAGTAGAGCGGGATCCAGCCGAGCAGCACGTACCAGCTGTAGTTGTAGCAGAAGTGCGCGATGTAGATCGCCCACGCCGGGCGTGAGGTCAGCAGCACGCGGAAGTTGAGCGCCTCGTGCTCGATCGTCTCGCTGCTCTGGTACTGGCGGCGGTGGCTCACGGGGTCGAGCGTGCGGTTGGCGAGAATGAAGTCTTTCTCTTCGCGCGAGATCGTCGGGTCGCGCTCCGGGTTGCTGACGCCGAAGACCAGGAAGACGAGGACCCAGATGAAGCTCAGCACGCCGAAGACGATGAAGATGCGCTGCCAGCCGCTCGCTTCGAGGATCGCGGGCGACACGATGAGCGCCGTGATCGTGCCGAGGTCGCTGCCGCTCGAGACCAGCGCGACGAGTCGACTACGCTCCTGCAGCGGGTACCACGCACCGGAGATCTGGTGCATGCACGGGAAGAGGATGCCCTCGCCCAGCCCCATGCCGGCGCGCGCGAAGAACAAGCACCACGTGCATTTCGCCACGAACACGGTCGAGAGGTCGAAGAGCGTCCAGACGACGACGCCCGTGAGCAGCACGACCTTGGCGCCGAGCTTGGTCGCGAAGTAGCCGCCCACGATCTGATAGGTGCAGCAAGGAAGGGAGGGAGAGAGAAAAAGGCGGATAAGTGAACGATGCAAGTGAATACGATGTGGCTGTGAGAACATGCACACTGGGCAGCAGACAGACTGACCTGAGTTGCCATGTAGCCATAGAAGAACGACGCCAACACCTGCCCTTGCTCTTCCTTCGAGTCCACAAAGGACGGCAGCGCGATGCCGATGTTCGTGCCTACGTTGCAACCAATCCAACCGATCCATTCACACACCAAGCAGCACATCCACATCAGCAAACATTATTGAACCCGAGAGGTCGTGTTAAACGGAGATGTCAGGCGTCAATCAGTCAGTCACGTACGGTCAGCGTAGCAGATCGTGGTCACCCAGAGGCAGAGCAGCGCCGTCACGTAGCGCTTCTTGCCCGCCGGCGCGCCAGCCGCGCCAGCGTGCTTGCCGCCACCGGTCTCCATGCGCTGCATTGCGGCGATGGAAGTTGCTTGCGTAGCTCTTGGTCAAATTTTTAGTGATCGTCAAGCGCGCGGTGACGCGGTGGTCGTCGGAAAAATTGGGATCGCTCTTGATGGGGAAGTGATGTCAAGGACTGCTCACTCATCAAGCATCGGAAAGACAGTCCATCACTTGTCTTGAATAAAGTATGACTCTTTCGAATAGTGAACTACTAAACAAAGTGTGCTTTGTGCTTTTGGCTTGTCCTTTGCAACCTGCAACTGGACATGGTTTGCAAGCCATTTCCTATTTGAAGTGGACAGCAGCCCTTTCTCTGTAAACTGGCGCTTGAGATCTGAGAAGCGAACTTAAAAGAGTCGAAGGATCCGAACCTAGTCAATCGGACTTGTCTGAATTTGGCGCCAATTTTTTTATGATGGAGCCTCATTTTTAGGTGCGTGATTAGCAAACCGCATTTTAGCGCTGTTTGAATTTTGAAAAAGAGAGGTGTTGGCCTGGAGGGCGGAAGACAAAAGCCCAAAGCAAGCGAGTGACTAACAAGCGGAAGGCGCGAAGAGCCATCCGAACGCAGCAGCACCAGACACCCACACATCAACACATCAACACATCAACACATCAACGCCTAAAGAAGCGATGGACGCGAGCGCACTGGTGGAGAAGGCTGAACAGGGCGACGCTGCTGAGCTGCAGAGCGAGCTCAACGACACGCGCGCGGTGAACGAGGAAGCGGTGGCGGCAGCAGACGACGATGCTGATGGGGCTGGTAGCAGTGAGAACAGCAAAGCGACCGACGAGCAAGTGAAAGAATCGAATGAAGCAGAGGAAGTCGCTCCTGTTGCTGGAGAGGATGACAGTGCGACGACAGAGCAGAAGGACACAGAGACTGTTGACACCGACAGCAAGCAAAGCGCTTCGAGTGATGCTGCGACGCCTTCGAAGCGTGAGCCGGAAGCCGAAAAGTCCGAGCAGAGCGTTGAGACCCCGCAGCCAAAGCCAATCAAGCGAGTGGCGCCTGGTTCAGTGGGCAAGTCGGGCGTGAAGGGAAAGAGCACCCCTGCGAAGAAAACACCAGTCGCGAAGATGCCAAGCAGCGCGAAAGTGTCCAGCAACAGCAAGAAGTTTGATGTGATCCACGCAAAGCAGATCGCGAAAGAGCCGACGATCTACGAGCACGACAAGGCGAAGAAAGCCAAGGCGGACAACCTGCTCCATTCGGTGACGCGGGCAACGCGCAGCTCTGCGAAGAAGATCGTGGCTTCGAAATCGAAAGAGGAATCAGCTGCTGGTACGTCTGTTGCGAAGAAGATCGTCTTTAAAGCGTCACGAAACCACGTGAGCGTTGCCGATCGACCGACAATCTCCAGCAGCTTGAAGCGCGCTGAGACGAAGAAAGCCACAAAGGAGAGTGCGGCGCCTGCTCGCAAGTCATCGCAGCCCAAGGCAGCGCCGTTCACGTCGACCGTGACCGCCGGACCAAAGAAGGTCGCAGCACCAGCCAGACCAAAACCCAAGGCAGCTGACGACGCCAAGCCGAAGCGACCTCTGAATTACAAGCCGTACACTGGACCGTTGCCGAAATACAAGGAAGACCCGTTGTTCTCTCCTGTGACCAGGGCGAAGATCGAAGAAGCCAACGCCAAGCCAAAGCTTGTGCACACGCCTGCCAAGAAAGGCAAAGAGAACGCCAAGCCAGTCGTGAACTCGACCGCTGGCCGCACTCCGATCAAGAAAGCGACTTCGTCGTCTGCGTTGACCGACAAGGCGAAGGACGACCGACGAACCAAGTTCTCGCAGGACGCGAAGACCAAAGCGGCTGGTGCTCGCCAGTCCCCGCGCCGCGCCGTCAAGGCCGAGTAAACCAAAAAGAGCTGGTGATCCCGGCTTGTCTTGACGATACTCGCGCACGCAGTTCGTTCATACGTAGTACGTACGAAGCAGCCAGCTATCTTGTTCGCTACTGATTTAATTTGTTTTCCTACGTAAGCTTTGATTCCCCCAGTACAATTGAATGATGCATATTGCCTTGTTGAAGGTCGTCAAAGTTTGCATGCTGAGCTGAGCTCCAGAAGATCGATCTGCCTTCGCAAATTGTATTTTGTGCCGGGTCACTTGTTTGTTTGCATAGGGCAGAGCAATCGGTAGCCAGTGGTTGGATAGGCTCTGACTCTCTGCTGCGGAAAGTAACGGAAGTGTAGCCATGTGTCCGCACGAGAGCGACACTCGCACGAACGACGCGAAGTAACGGTTGTGGTAGGCAAACCGCATGTTTTGGCGGAAGAGCCGCATGACATGTGGTGCGGCACGCGCAGTGTGTAAACTCTGTGGCTGTCTGGAAGAAGCTTTAAGGAGAGAGATTTAGCCAGTGAATTGCATTTGAACAGCGCATACGCAGCCACTCATCACACTGTTTACAGTTCTTGGTTCTCGATCCGAGTTGATGGCGCGCTCGTGGGCTCATCGTGGGGGCAGCTGCAGCAAAGCGATCTCAAGTCAGAAAATCATGAGATGACTTTGCGACACACATATGGAGTGGCGAGCTTTGGTGTTTTTGGAGTCACCCAAAGGCAGGTGCAATGCAGCTTCGCGGAGATTTCCACAGTCCAGAATGGAGATTCAAATTGCGGCCTCTGATTGGTCCATATTGTGGTAAGTCGTACTTTACCGGGTGTCGTCAGCCCCACCCCTTGCTTGTCTGGATTTTCATGCTGTCGTTTGTGTGGAGAGGGGGTACCGTAGGTTCAAGAGCTGAGCCAAGTCTGATTGCGTCTGGCTTTCCCCCAAACGTCAGCTATTGGACCTCAGTAACGCGTATCGATTATTTACCCTCTTTAAGAATTTATATAAAGGATATGAGTCATATACAAAAATATCAAATGGTTCCGTTACGTTATTTAAGCAGGTTGAAGACATTAGCAGTTCAGTTTTAGATCGGTCCTCGGAGGCAGAAGAAGGAAAAAATCAGCCTGCTGGCTGATGAGGGCAGCAAGAGTCTGTCGAGCCAGCGCCGTATCTACCGTTACCATAGGCAACAAGGCAACTCTCTCTCTCTCTCTCTCTCTCTCTTTGGTCATTCACGCATTTGCGTCCAACAACCAAGAGCAACAGCACCAAACAGCTCAAGAACAAAGATGCTCACGCGCGTGGTTCTGTCTGCGGCCGCGACATCGGCGGCGCTGCTGGTCGCGTCCACGAACGCGCTCGACCAGACGCTCTACGGCCTCAACTACGACCTGCGCCAGGGCCCGGACTGGGACCCAAGCAAGTGCAAGTCCGCGAGCACCATCGCCGCGGACCTCAAGGTGCTCTCGTCCATCACCAAGAACGTGCGCACGTACTCGCTCTCGGACTGCGACGTCGCGCCGGTGCTCACGGCCGCCAAGTCGATCGGCTTGACTGTCTGGCTCGGCGTCTGGGTCTCGGCCGACTCCTCTGTGTACGACAGCGAGGTCGCCGCGCTCAAGAAGCTCATCCAGGCGAACCTCATCGACGACAACGTCGTGGGCTTCAACGTCGGCAGTGAAGCGGTCTATCGCAAGGACATCACGGCAGAGCAATCCATCACGTACCTCAAGGACTTCAAGAGCGTGCTCACGAAGAACAAGATCACGACGCCTGTGTCGATCACGGACATCGTCGACGTGCTCACGGCGTACCCAGACATGGTCACTGCTGGTGACGTCGTGACGACGAACCAGTTTCCTTTCTGGGAGAAGATGGACGCCTCGAAGGCTGTCGCTCAGTTCAACAAGCGCATCCAGCCTCTGCTGACCCTGGCGGGCGACAAGGAAGTGATCATCAGTGAGACCGGCTGGCCGACTGCTGGCACGAACGCGAACGCGTCTGCTGCGACCTCTGAAGGAGCTGGCGTAAGTACACCCTCCTACACCCGCGGAATGAGTTTGTCAGGGCTGGATCGCCTTACTGACAAGTGCTGTTGTTTGCTAATGTTCCTATAGCGCTACCTGAACGACTTCTACCTTCTCGCCAAGGAAAAGGGCTGGAAGTACTACTACTTCGCTGGTTTCGACACCCCGTACAAGGCGGAGCAGGCCCAGGAACCAGAAACCGTTGAGGCGTACTTCGGTATCTTTGGCACCGATGGCAAGATGAAGAGCGCGTACGCTGACCTCAAGGTCGCGAAGATCGAGTCCACGGAATCTGAAGCCTCGAGCACTTCGGGAAGCAGCTCTGGTACCTCTGGCACCACCTCAGGTACTGATTCTACTTCTTCAAAGGCCTCAGATTCCGCCAGTAGCAAGTCCACCTCGAGTGGGACATCCACCTCGAGTGGTATGTGATGATTGATGCATCACCAGTTGTCATCTTCTGGCTCCAAGATTGCTGCTACTGCACATGAGGAACCGGTGACTAAACTCTATTGTTTGTACCTCTATTGAACTGTAGGCACTGATTCCACTTCCCCTGGATCTGTCCACGCCGGCGCCTCGAGCTCTACTGGCACCAGCGGTGTCTCGAAGAACAACTCGACCAAGAACTCGAACTCGACCAACTCGAACACGAACACCTCGAACGCCGCCTCGTCGCAGCTCGCGACTGCGAGCCTCGCTGCCTGTGCGGCGATCGTGTCTGCTGTCTTCATGAGCCTGTAAGCGTGACGCAGCAAGTGACGCGCTGGGTGGGGTTGGATCGCAAGCTCCACGTGTGCGTGCGTGCATGTTGGATGGATGATGCCCGTCAAGGCACGTTGGTGCCGCTTTTGATATTTTTTTCATGTCCTCACTTTTTCTGTGAGAGATTCGTTTCGTTTTCGTACCACATAACAAGAAGCAATAAAGTAGGACACATCCTAGAGTAACTCGAATTTACCAGTGTGGTCAACCTTAAACTAAACTCTTAAACAATCCGCTATCCGGTACCGGTTTCAATCATTTGCTGCAAGAAATCCCACACAAACGCAAAAAGCGCAAAGCCGTCGCAACAGAAATGGAAGACAGCAACAGCGGCGAGATCGGGACGTCTCTCGCAGCGCGGATAAACAGCGCGGCGGGGCCGCAGCAGATCGACGTCGTGAACGAAGGGCTGCTCGTGCTCGTGATCGACACGAACCCGCTCTTCTGGTTTGCCGATGGCCAACAGCAACGTGGTAGCAGCGACAGCGGCTTCCAGCAGCTCATCGCGAGCACGCTCGTGTTTGTGAACTCGTATTTATTGCTGCACAGAAGCAACCGCATCGTGATCGTGGCTGCGCATGCAGGCAAGGCCGAGATGCTGTACCCGGACCCGGACCAGCAGGATACATCGGGGAGCGCAGAGCAGTCGGCAAAGGTGAACGCGAACGTCATGAAGAAGCTGCAGGCGCTCAGCGAACTGCCGCTCGACCCCGCGAAGCCCAACGCGACAGCGATCGCAGCCTCGCTCTCCAGATCCCTATGCTGTAAGTGTATATGCACTTTGTATGCTGCGTTAGTTTGTTTGGTGACTGGATCTTTAACGTATCTATATGTACTCATTTACAGTTATCAACCGCGCGATCCGCGAGCAGAGCGATCTTCGCCCGCGCATCCTGGTGATCCAGAAATCGCCTGATGTGTCGCAGCACTACATCTCGATCATGAACGGGATCTTCTCGGCGCAGAAGAAGAGCGTCGCTGTGGACGCGTGTATTCTCGCCAGCGAGCACTCGTCGTTCATGCAGCAAGCCGCGTACCTCACGGGTGGCATCTACTATAAACCCGCCGACCACAGCGGGCTTCTCCAGTACTTGCTCTCGATCTACCTGCCGGACCCGAGCATGCGCAAGCTGCTGAAGCTGCCGAGCCAGGACTCGGTGGACTTTCGCGCGATGTGCTTTTGCCACAAGGAGGTCATCTCGACAGCGTACGTGTGTCCCGTGTGCCTCTCGCTCTTCTGCGAGTTCCAGCCGATCTGCTCGACGTGCGGCATCCGCAGCCGCATCCAGCCGGCCAAGAAGCTGCAGCAAAAGAAGCGATTGCGCTCAACGTAGCTTTTCCGATTGCTTATGGGGATCATCTATCTCCCATATCCAATGCTCTCTTTTAAGGAACATTCATTTTTCGAAACAATTTCTATTGTCGCTTTTTCATGAAGATAAAAGAGTCGCCTTTTTAGATTCTTCAATACAAAAATGGAGACTAAACTTTAGAAATGGGACTCTTGTCTTCGTGAAAAACGATCAATAGAAAATGTGAATCGAATTTCTACTAAAAGCGATTAGCGCTAAAAGTATTTTCAAACACGATATTTCTATTAGATGCGTATTTTGCTGTCCTTTAAAAATGATTGTCGAGCCGTTTGTAAGCGAGTCTCGTGCGCAATGCGCGTGCAAGCTGATGCAAGCAGGCTTTCAGTCGCCATTCCTCAAAAAGTCGTGGCACCAGCACATCAACTCCAGCTCAGCTCCGCAGCAAGCACCATGGTCGTCACAAAGTGAGCAAGCGCCGCCAACTACTCCACTGCTGCCACCGTACATACCGCACATACCGTACATACCGTACTCACGTTCTCTCTCTCTCTCTCTCGCTTTGTACAGAAAAACCATCGTGCAGACCTTCGAGGACGCCAAGGCGCAGAAGACCGCGGCGTTCATCACGTTCACGGCGTGCGGCTTCAAGTCCAAGGCCGACACGGTCGACATCCTCCTGGCGCTGCAGCGCGGCGGCGCCAACATCATCGAGCTCGGCATCCCGTACTCGGACCCGCAGGCCGACGGCCCGACGATCCAGCGCGCGCACCAGATCGGTGTCGACCAGGGCATCACGCTCCGCGATGTGCTCGACACTGCCAAGGAAGCGCGCTCCAAGGGTTTGAGCGTGCCGCTCGTGCTCATGGGCTACTACAACAACGTCATGCAGTACGGCGAAGGAAAGCTCTGCAAGGATGCCCACGAAGGTAAGCAGGCAGACCAGCGTGATTGTTGAGCAACACGTTTGTGTGCACGTGTTGATCTCATCGTAATTGTGTTGCTTCCGTGTGCGCGTTTTGTAGCTGGCGTCGATGGCTTCATCATCGTCGACTTGCCGCCTGAGGAAGCCGAATTCCTCAGCAGCGAAGCGAAGAGCTACGGCATCTCGTACATCCCACTGATCTCGCCGACGACCACGGAGAGCCGCATGCGCGTGATCGCGAAGGTTGCGCACGGCTTCGTGTACTGCGTGAGTCTGACTGGCGTGACGGGCGAGCGATCGGAGCTGCCTCCGAACCTCGAAGTGTTCATGACCAGAAGTAAGTCGCTGTCTGTTTGTTCTTTGCATTGTGGTACGTTTATCCGCCCATGGACTAGCGCTTACACACGCAAATCGTTTTGTTCGTGAACCAGTTCGCTCGAATGTGTCGCTGCCGCTCGCGTTGGGCTTTGGCCTCTCGTCGCGCGAACACTTCCTGCAGGCGAGCACGCTCGCTGACGGCGTCGTCATGGGCTCGAAGATCATCAAGGTCATCGAGGCGTCCGAGGACAACACTGCGAGCCGCGCTGCGAACGTCGAGGCGTTCTGCAAGAGCATCGTGAGTCCGTAACGGAAGACATCCACGCACGCATGAGAGAGCGGTAGTCGCTAGAGCCCGTTAAGTGTACAGAGGCTCGTTCAAATCCATTGCATCCATTCTCTATCGTCAATAAACACACACAGCGCATTGTATTTTTCCATTCCCATTCACACATGTTGAACTTATCTTGTCCATCATGATCTTGGGCGTAACCTTTCAGCGGCTGTTTGTTGTCGTCGTCCACGTCCTTGTATTGATTTATCTGCACTCGGTCTGATTCATGCACTGGAATAGTTACCGACTCGGCCCGAAAATGGCCCGTTCGACGTCGTGATGGCTCACTTGAAGAGCGCTTTCATCATCTAATTCAGTACCTTTGTGGGCCACGGCCCACTCACTGCTTGATTACCTTCCCAACTCTGCTGCGAAACAACATTCGTGTGGTCCACCCCATTTTTGTCCATACCGTAACTTTTTGGGACAGTGGCATCTCACTCAGAACGCAAAATGGAGCTTCTTCCCTGTTGTTCCCGCTGCCTTCTTGTGGCGGCGCCGTGGCGATGGGGCTTTTTGCAGCACCCCCGCGTGCATATATTCTATGTGTATGAAATCTCGAGCGCTTTCCTTCCGTGGCACGTGTGGCTCGAGTGGGGAAGCAGCGGCCGATTTCATGTTTGGTTTGGGCGGCGCGGGTTCGAGTCCCGCTCCGGTCGTGTATTTCTCTCGTGGGGTGTGAAAACCGATACAAAAAGAAAGAAGCAGCAATTGCTTCGCATGCTTCGAAGCCTAGCGTGTCTGTGCCATTAGACTAAGGGCTGGGTCAATATGTATGCAATAATGCCATCGGGGGTTCGTGACTTGTCACTCTCCTTCGAGCAAGTCTGTCAGGGTGTCAGTACTGGGTGTAACAATTACAGTCTCAGAATCTGCCAATCGATGGACGCACATCTCCATTCATTTTGCTTTTCGCCAATGGAAGATGGACAAATGGACATTTTCAGCGAATCACCGCCCGCGACGCTTCAGCTGCCCCGCAGTTATTAGTTATTTGAGAGTCGCTCTCTTTCTGTCAAATACGTATTTACAGAGGCTTTTGATAACATAAATCCACTCTCTCTCATTGTAAAGAGACTTTCAGTGTTTTACAGAGGCTAAAAACATTTGTCTTGGTGACGCTTCATCAATGCCACTTCAGCCCCAAAGAACGCAACCATCCCATGATCTATCCCCAGCTGCCTCGAGAAGCTGCCGCTCGCAGCGCAGAGCCGATTTCAACAGAGTAAAGGCGTCGGAGGTGAGGAGCTCAGCGCCATCGCTGCGATGGAGGTCGCCGTGCGGCTGAACCGCGCGCTCGCGCTCATTGAGATACAGGAGTTCGCTGCTGCAGAGGATGATTGAACTGCGGTGCTGGGGAAGCACCGGGACTGCGTTAAGGCGTTCTACAGACGTGCGCTCGCCCGTGAGCAGCTCGGCAAACTCGCTGTAAGTGAGAGAGTATCTTGATCGCTATTGTGACATTGACGTGTTTGCTGAATGATTCGCTACTGTCTGAGAGTGTGTAGGAAGCCAAGGACGACCTCAACGCGATGTTGAAGCTCGAGCCAGCGAACCCAGCAGCCTTCCAATTGCTGGAACGCCTTCAAGTGAAGCAAGTGGGCACCAAGCACGCCTTAGTGTCTGAAGACAGCAGCACGTTGGCGAATGAATTGCGCGGCTGCTCTCTCACGAACGAGACCGCTCGCTCGCGAATGGAGCTCGCAGCGGCAGCCGAGCTGGCGTGGAAAGTGCTGCAGGAAGAGGGATTGCAGATGCGCCAAGCCGTCCAGGCGAAGAAGCCACCGATGGTTCCAAAGACGAAGAACAAGAAGAAACTGCAGCAGACTGCGGTGGTGACTCCTGCGAGGAAGCAAACCAGCCAGCAGCAGCAACAACCGGCGAGCAATAACAAAATCAACGATCTTTGGGAGAGTTTAGCTCAGGAGGAGCAGAACACGGTCGCGAGAGTCTACCAGAAGCGCCGCGCAAACACCAAATCAAAGTAAAAGTAGAAAAAAGGAATGCGATAAGCTTAGAAATCGTCGTCCTCCCAGTCGAACACGGGGGCGGCCGGTTGCAGGCGAGATCGGCGGAAACGAAGACCGCAGCCACCGCACGTGTCGCTGTCGAGAGGGTTTTCTAAAGTACAACGCGAGCAGCTCCATGCATCTTCATCTGCTGCTTTTGGTTGGCTTCCGACTGGCGGTTCGCTCTCTTTTCTGTCCTCATCAATGATAGACGACGCAGCACGCGATGGTCGAACTGATGCTGCCACTGGTGCTGGTGGCTCCTCCACCCTTGGGGCTTTCGCAGGTTTCACTGCATCGAAATCGTCAAAGTCGTCTTTTTCGTCATTCTCTTCTTCTTGGTTCTCTCGCATGCTTTTCAGGCGCTTGAACAGAGTCTTCGGTTGCGATGACAGAGGATCACCCTTCTTTGCACCTGACACTTCAAGTAAATCATTCATGAATGAAATCTTGCGCTTTTGCGGTGCCGTGCTCTGCTTTGACGGAGAGGAGTCTATGGAGGACGAGGCGGAGCTGCTGACAGGTGCTTTATCTTTTGGTATGGTTGTTGCTGGCTGAAGTGGTGCTTCAACGTCGATGACTTCGATCTCCGATTCCGAATCTGCGACTTCGTCAGTAGTGTTCTCGTCATCACTGCGCTTCTTTCTGGAGCTGACAGCGTTTTGCACTTCACCATCCGACTCTTCTTCGTCTTCTTCCTCCTCCTCCTCTTCCTCCTCTTCGCTGCTTGATCCGGAGAAGTCTTCAGATTCATCCTCGTCGATGACGGTTGGCTTCTTCATCTTCTTGCCTTGTTTCTTCTGGGAATCGACTTCTTTTCGTGACTTCGCAGCCTCCAATTTCTCCAATCGCTTTCGCTTGCGCTCTTCGTCGCGCTGGTTCTCCTTCTCTTCGTTTTCTGCCTGGTGCTCTTGCAGTAGCTGCCAGTCGATGCGGCAGCTAAACGCGAAGCTCACGAGGTCGGAGCGAACCTGCTTGAGTGCGTTCTGCATCACTTCATCGTCCACTGAGTCATATGAGCGATGGTGACCCCAACTGTTCAGATCTTCTTCTTGAGGCATCCCGATTTGAGGGTGGTAGTTCTTTTCAGCCAAACTTTCGGATTCGTCAGCATCCTCATGGTTCTCGTCACCTGAAGACTCCTTCTCAGTCACTGCGCTCGCGTCGCCATCACTTTCATCCTCGGTGTCGATAGTAATGACATCTTCATGTCCCTCTGAATTGGTGCAGTTTCGCCACTTGCACCGCTTGCACTTCAGCTGATCGTGCGTGTCGGACATCGTGTCTTTCTCGAAAACAAACAGCCGCTTCAGATCCTTCGATGACAGCGAGTTGACTTCTTCTTTATCGTCCACAATGTTCTGCAAGCCTTCTTTTGAGAGCTGTCGCTGGAAAATCTTCTCCTCCAGAGTCCCAGTCGCGAGAAAGCGATACACGTAGCACATCTTCTTCTGTCCTTCACGCCAGACACGGGCTGCTGCCTGCTTGTCGGTTGCAGGGTTCCAGTCCGGATCAAACAGCACCAGGCGATTCGCACCGATAAGGTTCAGACCGCAGCCACCCGCTTTACTCGACAGGAGAAACGCGAAAGAATTCGTCGTGGGGTCGTTGAAGGTGTCCACGAGGTTCTTGCGTTTCTTCGCCGAAGTCGTGCCATCCAAACGCACGAACGGCAAGTGGCGCTCTCTGCACAAGTCCGAGACAACATCGAGCGTCTGCGTGTAGTTCGAGACGATGACGATGCGGTCGCTCGTGGTCTTCTTCATCGACAGCATCAAGCGATCCAGCAAGAGCATCTTGCCAGACCATTCAGGATGACACGTCCGCTGAGTTGATCCACCACGGCGGTTGAGGGATGCGCCGGAATCGCCAGCTGCGCCTGCTTCTTGCAGTGCGTTTGTGAAGAAACGAGCGCAGTTGTCGAATCCCGGTAGCTTGGTGTTGCTTTTCCCCATCTCGTCAAAGATCAACAATGGATGATTGCAGAGCTTCTTCAGTGCTGTGATGGACGAAAGTACGTTGGCGCTCTGCTTCTTCATCATATCCCGGAACGCGCTCGATTTGAGAAAGTGCGTGTAGAGCTGCTCTTGCAATGGAGACAGCGGACAGCACACCACCTGCATGAGCTTTGGCGGCAGATGCTTCGCGTTCAAGATGTTGCCTCGTCGCAGAATAAACTGGTTCACGACTTCGCACAGCAGCGCCGAGCAGTTCTGCGCGATATCGCGTTCACGGTCAGACGAGTCGGGCTCGCGACCGACAAGGATCGGACTGAGATAGTTCTTTCGGAACTCGCTGGTGGAGCCGAGAATGTTGGGGTTTGTGAAGTCCACCATGGCGAAGAACTCTTCGAGATCATTCTGCATCGGCGTGCCGGACAGCAGCACTCGTCGACGACACGCGAGAGCCGAAAGCGCGCGGTTGATCTGGGAGTTCGCGTTCTTCAGTCGATGCGCTTCATCACAGACCAGCAAGTCGCAGGAGCTTGGCTCGTCGTGGAATCGCTGAGCGTGCATCCGGAAAGTTTCGTACGAGATGATGAGCACTTGCGGAGAGTTCAGACGCGGTCGCTTGCTGCCTTCGATGAACATACTGATTCCTTTGACCACTGCGTCTCGGTTCGCTTCAAAGAGCGCGACTGTTTTCACGCGTCCATGGAGCCATTTGATGATCTCGTCGTCCCAGTTTTTCACGAGCGACGTCGGGCAAACAACGATCGCGCGCTTCACAGTCGGCTGTCTGTCCGCAGCCATGCTCGTCATGAACAGCGTGTACATGAGCGTGATACTCTGCAGCGTCTTGCCGAGACCCATATCGTCTGCGAGGATGCAGCCCATTCCATCAAAGCCGCGGATCTGCGAGACGCAGTCGTACATGAACTGCACTCCCTCGCGCTGATGCGGACGCAGGAATTTGCCCACGATCTCTGGCACGACGACCTTCCACTCCGGGTCTTCTTCGCTCTGCCAGAGCACGAGCGGCGGCGGCGCGTCCACAACGACAGGACCCGATGCAGGAGCTTCAACAATCGCGGGTGGAGCGTCGTCGTCAACAACGTCACACGAGTAGTCTTCTTCTACGACGAGTGGCGGCAAGTCGTGGCGCACGAGATCTTTCGGCACGAACGCTCCCCAGCGGCGACGCATACCCAGAGTCTTGACCTGCAACAGTCGGTCGCTCTCGGTCGAGCGCGCCGCCGCCGGCGACTTGAACTGCTGGCGAAGCTTCTGCGTGTTCTCCTCTGCCGGCACACTCAGGAACGACATGAACGGCAGCCGCTTGAGCGTCAGCGACGCGCCGCTCTGCAGTGCCTGGCGGTTGCGGATCGCACTGCGCACTTTCGCGTCATTGTCGTCGTCGCGGTCGCAGTCGCCGCTTGGATTCGCCTTTGACGCTGCGAGGTTCTTGATCGGCAGCACGAAAGGCTTGAACTGCGGATTGCCTCCGCCGTTCGGACGCTGACGGCGCAGCAGCGACATGTGCGCTTCGTTGGTGGATGGGCAGCCACGCAGCGAATAGCAAGAGCAGCGCTAGATGCAACGAGAAGCTTGAATAGCTGAACGCGTGGACGGCAGCTACGGCGTCCTGATCACTACGCAGGCGGCAGCTTGATGAGCTTGCTTCTTCCTGTGAATTCTGCTTTGTGATTGATTGACTGCGTTTCAGTATGACCGAGTTTAAATCGCACACAACAGAAAGTGGCGCCAGCAACAACGAGTTACTCAGAAATGAACCCTATTTCTACCAATCAGATCGTATTGATAGAGTTTATCATTGATGTACACCACACCAGTCTACGTCAAACTTGATTTCAGTATGCTTTTGTACATTTCCTCTTTATAAAACATAGAGGGTGTACAGCAGACTTGGTTTTTGTATGCTGATGTACACTTTCCCTTCGGGTTCAAAAAGGGGTCGAAGATGCATGCGAACTTAGGAGTTTAGACACACCAATGTGAATCGTACTTGCAAGAGCTTGTATCGTACATTATGCGAACCTATGTTCATCGCACTCAAATGAAAATCAAAGTAATCTTATCGCACATACGAACTTAACGGAAAGAGAAGCGGATCTTGAGACGACAGAGGAATGGAAATGAGCTGTAGCCGCAGAGCAGCTGATGGAGATGACGCGGATGCTGCTTCAGGCGGCACCCGCAGACGACTCAGTGGCGCTAACATCCAGCTACAGGACGGAAGCCTCGACGCCGCGTTTGCGCTGCTGGACGACGTGCGCGCGCAGAGCTTCGCGCTGCAGCTGCGACTGCGCAACAGCCTCCCGGTGCGTTGGGCTGACAACGCGCTGGTGATGCAGCGGAGCTCTGTGAAGCAGTCTGAGTGGGACACCACGAAGGCACGCGCGCGAGCTACAGCTGTATCAAAGCGGAGCCAGCTGTCCGATAGCGCGTCTTCAATGCGTCGAGAAGGTACACGTGCTGCCGATGAAAGCGCAAGAGCCAACCCCATCGAGGAGGATCTCGACTGGAGCCACCAGCGGTACCGCAGGAAGATCGAGTGGGACGTGGCAAAGCGGATCGCAAGGATCGACCGCGAGCTCACGAGTTTGCCGCCCGACCAGCGATTTTGGAACAAGCGGCGCGATCGCGAGCAGCAGCAGCAGCAGATCGCACAGCAGAAGGAGCTCAGCCGCACGAGAGTCAGGGATGCGTCCGTAAGAGAGCGCGAGAGCAAGCACCAGCATGGCTCGCCGGTGGAGAAACGCGTGGGAAAGGTGTCGAATGCCAGCACCAACACATCAGAAGTACAACATTCGTCTTTCACGACAGGTGATTGCAACAACGTGGATTCGGTGACGAAAGGGAAGGCTCAGCCAAATCGCCAGAAACTGACATCGCCCCGTGGCGCCTCTCAGCAGCCAAAACCAGCCGAACGAGGTGTGCGGAGATCGTCCATTGGCAGTGTGTCTGAGAAGCGAAAATCAGCGAACTACCGCAAGACCACCGCTGCTCAAGACAGAAACAAAGAACATCTGTCGCCAAAGGTGTCGAGGTCTAAGCAGCACACACGTCCCAAGTCAGTTCACAGCAGCAAGCTTCCAGTCTCAGAGCCAAAGCCCTCGGTAGACTTGCGTGACAGCAGCAGTCATGAACAGCCGCCACTCTCGACAGAATATGAAGAAGAAAAGCCAACCGCGGCTGTACGTGAAGAAACCCACCTGCATATACAAGAAACGCCGGTTATTGAGACCGAGAGCAAGGTGGACAGACTGGCGCATGAGATCTTCCTCGATTTGGATGAGCGAGACGTGGACGATAGTATCTTGCCGCCACATGGTCTGCATCAAGAGCGAGACCGCCAGCGCACCAAGCCAGGGATTGCCACTTCTGGGTACCTGCAGCACTCGCCCTCTGTTGGCAGACAGGTGCTTTCAGATTTCCGAAATGCGCCGTCGATGGCACTGTACGGCCCTCCTGCGATCGCAGGTGATAAGCACAACCGAAAGCTGAACAGCGACGTATTGCGTCGGCTCTTTAGCGACCTGGACTCTGATCGAGACGGCCACTTGAATCGGATCGAGACCTGCATGGCGCTGCATCGGCTTCAGATCGCAGTACCAGCGCCAAAGATCGCCGCTTTCTTCCGGCGCGTGCATGCAGAAACGAACAAATCAGATCCAAAAGATCGCGGCAACTCCAATCGAGCACCTCTTCACCAGCCGCTGAAAGAAGTGATCAACTACAAGCAGTTTATCGCGTTCGTCACTGCTGCGAATGGTCGACAGAGCGTGCAGAAGCAACAAGGAGCAAGTCAAAGCCACCAGCAGGTCAAATACACGCATGTTCCAAGCAACACGCACCCGACAGCGTCGCCAGTTTCAAAGCAAAGAGTCTCGAATCCGATCCCGCCGATGCAGTTCAGCGCCTCGATTTCAGCTCCGTATCAGCGAGAGAATGCGCTCTACGAACTAAAGGACACGATTGAAGAAGAAGAAGATCGACTGGAGCAAAGTGTGCTGAAGAATATACCAGACCATCTGATCACTCGATTGCTGGCAGACGAACGGCAGAGTACGCGAGGTGATACGAAAAGCAAGACTGCTTCGGTTGTTAGAAAGAGCCTCGAGAAGCTGCTTCCAAGAGACTCAATTGACGAGAGGGTGAGATTCGATTTTGGCCAACTATTGAGTACTGTCTTCACTACAGATGTTAACATTGTATTTTGCCTTGTAGATGGTGCAAGAAATCGCGCAGGAGCTGATACGAGAGTATCTGGAGAATCGAGATCCACCTTCAAAAGCGAAGCACGAAGAGGAAGAAGACTTGAGCGGACTGAGAAGAGCAGCGGCGTATTTCGAGAAGCAGCAACCCGTCTCATCAATTGACTTGGACGGCGAGCCGTCCATTGGTGAAGGAAGAGATTGTGAAGACCTGGATAGTTGGCTGGACCTGCTCACAGAAGAGCAAGTGTCCGCTTTAGTCCAAGAGATTCTGAACGAAAAGCTGCCTCAGTCGCTACAGCCTGACGGTGTTGTGGATGATCCTGAACTGCTCCCTGACGAAGTGTTACCAACATCCTCGACGGTACCAGATCCTGATGCCGTCAAGTCACACTCGCTCGAAGGAAGTCTTGATATACAAGGCAAATCTGTGGACGATAAAGAAACAGATACGCAGGACTTCTTGTCCACTCACATCCGACTGGTGGCTGAGAAAGAAGCGCAAGCGAGTGACGGCGAGGCGCTAGAACCTGAATCGACGAAACTGGTGGTGGCTGCTGAGCCGGGTCAAAAGGCTCCACAACCAAGTTCGGAGACTGTGGATCCTGCTCAAGCGGCAAAACAACTGCCCAAGACTCGCACGAACCTTGCAAAGGCGGTGTTTCTTACAAATCCAGCTAGCCAGGACAGTGACGCTGCTGCAAGAAAGAGAGCACCGGCGACCAGCATTTCGATCCTCCAGAAGCTGAGAGCAGAGCGGAAGCGATACCACAGAGCACCAGCCGTTCCAGGATCGAAAAGAGCACAAGAGGAAGCCACAGAAAGAGCACAGCTCCGAACCAGTGTTCAGAAAGACCAACAGTCCGCAAAACAAGCACCGAGTCGGGCAGCGGACTCTTCGATCGAGGTTGAGCATGTGGGAGCGAGTTCAGATAGTGGCGTTGGCCACTCCGGGTGGACAAGCGACGAAGCTGTCGTCGAACCTGATCGGAACACAACGAGTGATGCTCTCCCACCGGTACAACTCATTGAGAAGAAGTTGTGTGCGGGTGATCTGTCTGAACAGAACAGCTTCAACAGCATGGAGTCAAGAAGCGGTTCCAGTGCCTCGTCATCGTTCAGTAATCTAAAGAGCAGCGCAGACTCGCACCACAGCTTGTTTTCAGACTTTGCCGTGTCTGCGAGACACAGTCTGCAAGTCTCAACAAGACGAAGTCGGCGGAGCAAACGGACCAACTTGGGCGATTCCATGAGCAGCGCAGAAAGAAGCTCTCTTGGAAGCGAGGATTTGTCGGAAGGGGAAATCAAGAGACGCTCTTCACTGGACCTGAGCGATGGCGAGATCTTTGGAAAGGAGAGGGACAGAGTGGTGGCGCAGAAGAACGCCTCGAACCGTTTCTTCAGTGGGGGGAGAACAGCAGCAACAGCTGACCAATTGGACAGCAGCAACGATGATGAACTGAACGACACCAAGAGCTCCATTGAATCAGGCGAGCTCCTCCCAATTGTAAGTATCCTTCCTCTTTCACCAAAAGAGCTTTCGCTATTGCAATTGCTGTCATGATATGTATTAACTTAACACCTCGACGCTTTCGTGGTGATCTTACGTGTAGACAAAACTGCGCAGTGCACACCGAAAGCGTGTGCTCGACTCGAGCTTTTCTTCGGCCGAGTCTGGCGAGCTTGAAGATGGGCTACTTGGCTAACCCATCAGCAACACAGCGAGATACGACTGTCGCGTTTCAAACAGCCTACACTTCCTGCGTATTCTCTTCCTTGTCTTTGCCGTCTTCGCCGCCATCACCATCTTCATCACCCCTCGCGGACTCGTACTTCTCAAGCGCGCGCATCTTGCCGTGGTGCAGGATCTCGTCCACTTTTGCCGCCGCCGAGGGTCCGATCCCAGGGATCTGTCTCGCTTGCGCTCCCGACTTGAGCGGCTCTGGGGTGTTGCGGATCTGCTTGGCGACGTTCATCCGTGAAATGCCCTTCTGCTTCTCGCCGTGGGTGAGTTCGTAGCCGCCGAGATCGACAAACTCGTTTGCCAGTTCCTGATTCTCAGGGACTTTTGCTGGGTTCTGCTGTTTGATCGTGTCGACTCGAGACTTTGGCGGCGGAGGTGGTGACGACTTGTGTTGCTGTTGCTGCGGTGGCTTGGACTTTGGTAGACTGGTAGATTGCTCATTCGTGTCTTTGACGTCTTTGCCTTTGCTCATCGCAGCAGCTGCACCACCAGCTCCTGGTCCCGACGCACCAGTCGACGAAGCCGAAGAGACACTCATGCTGCGCGAGCCTTTCGGAGCTGCTGTCCCGGTGTCAACGTAAGAGGACTTTGGCTTCCGCCCTCGCCTCTGGCGGTTCGCGCGCTTCGTTTGCTCCTCCTGCTCGTGCTGGAGCCACACGGGGTCGACGCCAAAGACCTGTTTGAGCTCGTCGAGTGCGTCTTCGAGCTCCAGCTAAAGCGAAAGGGATGCCGCCATCACAACGAAAGCCATGTTATCAACGGAGCGCTGCGCGTAAGCAAGCATGTGCAAGAGAGAGAGAGAGAGAGAGAGAGAGAGAGAAAGCCGTTACCTTGTCATTTTGTCGCGAGTGGCGAAGCGCTCTCCCAGCTTCGTAGAGCCCATCCAGCGGATCCTACCAGAGTCAAGAATGCAAAGCCCACAGAGAGCAAGAGATACTTTGTGTCAGCCACCCCCAGGCATTGTGCACATCAAAGACAGAGAAAATCTGAATACGAATGCAAAATGGCGAGCGACTCAACGATTGGTAGCTGGACGTGCGCTTCCTGGCACTTGGCCATCAGGTCCGCGAGCGCGCGCTGGGCCTGCCGCAGATTCATCGCTCCTTCTCGCGAATGAGTCACTCTCGTTTTGCAGAAATGAGCGGGTAAGGACAGCAGCAGCAACAGCAACAGCAACCCAGGACGAGCGCGACATCATTCGTGCGCTCTGCTTGAACGAGTGACAGTTGGATTCTGCGACAAGGTAGGAGGTACCCAGGTACTTTCACTCACCCGACTCGCCTCCAACTGTCCGTCATGAATGAATGACTCGCAAAGTCAAGCCAGCAGGCAATTCGATCCAGCCGTTAAAAAGAAGTGCAGAATCACACTGAGTCTTCTGCGCGCATCGCTAAATGCCTGCCGCGTCTTCTCGGCAGGCACGCTTGTGGAGCAGCTGGGGTTGGTGAGATCTCTTACGATGGTAGTGGATCGACTTGGGCCGGTTCAACGTCAAGCAAGATCGCTTGCTACTTGTCGTACTTGCTCAGCAGTAAACAGAAGAGCCGGAGAGCCAACTTGTAGTAGAGTCCACTGGGCTCGAGAGATCTCCGATACACGCAGGTTCATTGGTTGTGGCGTCAGAAGTGGACACATTGGCGGATACGATGGCAACGGAGCAGCACCGTCAGGTGAAGCGCGTGACCCCGCGCTGCGAGCGACCTGCGCGACGCTCGTTCTCACCCAACTGGAGCAGCGCATCGACGAGCTTTTGGTTTTCAGGTCTCTCTGCGGGCTTGGCTTGACGTCATTCTGCATACGCGTCTTCTTCACCGAGGGAAGTGCGTGCTGCTAGGGTTGCTGCTGTTTCAGGGGTTTGCGACGCTTGCTGTCGTAGCGATCGGTCTTGTGACTAGTGCCCTGCAAACTCACTTGAGCGCTTGCGCTTCTCGTGAACGGCGCGATGCTTTCGCTGCATGTTGTGCTTGAGTCCGTACTTGTAGCAAACTGGATGTGCCAAGCAAAGCAGATCGTGTGTTGTTTTACGTACCATTTCGTGGTTCATCGCACCTCGCAGCGACCCGATCGCTTCGATGATAAAGGTCTCGAGCGGGTCTTCCACATTCACAAGATAGAGACCAGACGCAGCCCATACACACCCACACAACGAACTGGTTTAGCTGACGGGAACAAGCCGGCGAACGGCATTTGCGAGAGCGCACAACACACACACAGCGGAAGTATTGCGACTGCGACAGCATTCTCTTTGTGGGCAGTCAAGGAGTGTCTTCAGATGCCAGAGGCATCTTCAGGAACGGAACGAGACAGGTCTCAGCTGGTATAGATCGTTTGGCGACCTTTGGGACGATCTTAGATTGGTCCCAGAAAATACTGAGTAACCATCCGTTTATGCGGCTTTCGTAACTACAAATGATGCATTCCATACATTGTGCAAGATAAATGTCTAGCAACGCTGGCTTGCTTTATCAGCTCACTCTCAAAACATCTAGAGCATAAACAATGTTCGACATTTATCTTAAACAGTATATAGAATCGGCCATTCAAGAATTATGAAAGCCGCATAAACGAACCAAAATTCCGCATAGGTTTGCAGGTTGGCTTGTAGGTTGAACCTGAGCATGATCCGTCACCAAACACGTCGGAATCTCTCTTCATTTCGAAAAGGCTTCATTCAATCTGGCTCACAATCGCAACAGACCACCAGCAACACAAGTAGATAAAATGCTGGCAATCCGTGGAGCTCTCGCGCGCGCTGGCGCCGCATCGCACGCGCGCAAGTCCGCGCTCTTCGCTGCCAGCAGCTCTGGCTTCCCGTCGTCCGCAACGCCTGCTCATGCGTGCATGTCCACGAAGAAAGAGTCGAGCGACGCCGCGCACTTGCTCGAGTGGATGCGCGTCACACCCAAGAAGCTCGACTTGGCGTCGCACACGTTCGAGACGCTCGCGCTCACGGTGCAGGAGAACAACGTGCTGCACCTGAAGCTCAACCGCCCCAAGACGCTCAACGCGATGAACATGCAGATGTGGGTCGAGCTCGCGCAGGCGTTCGACCACGTCGAGCAGGACACGACGATCAAGGCGGTGATCGTCTCGGGCGAGGGCAAGGCGTTCACGAGCGGCATGGACCTCAACGTGTTTGCGACGCTGCAGAAGCTCGCAGCCAAGGAGAGCTGCGAAGGACGCAAGCGCGAGGCGCTCATGCGCACGATCGACGAGTTCCAGCGCGTCATCTCGGCGCCAGAGCGATGCCGCGTGCCTGTGATCGCCGCGGTGCACGGCGCGTGCATTGGCGCGGGCGTGGACTTCATCACGGCCTGCGATCTTCGCTACTGCGACGCGTCCGCCGTGTTCTCCGTGAAAGAAGTGGATCTCGCGATCATCGCGGACGTCGGCACGCTGCAGCGCCTGCCAAAGCTCATCGGCGAGCAGCAGGCGAAGGAGCTCGCGTACACGGGTCGCAACTTCGGCGGACTCGAAGCCGAGCGCGTCGGGCTCGTGCTCAAGGCGCTCAAGGACCCAGAGGAGCTGCTCGCGCACGTGCAGAGCGTGGCGGCGTCCATCGCGCAGAAGAGTCCGATCACTGTGCGCGGCATCAAGCAGACGATCCACTACCAGCGAGACCACTCGACCGCGGACTCGCTGCAGCAGATCCGCTACCACAACGCCGCGGTGCTCTACAGCGACGACCTGGTGCAGGCCATCGGCGCGCTCATGAGCAAGTCCAAGCCGACCTTCCGCGACGATTAACAGACACACAGCAATGCAAAGCGCAAACACACACCGATGGATGTTTCTTTTCTTTTTGTCATTTTCTTCTTTTTGTGTGTCATTTTGAAGAGAAAAAAAAACAATTCTTTGCCCATTTGCTTCTTCTATAAAGACGGTGGATTGACAACATGATGGAGACTTCTGGCCCTCACAAGTGTCTCGCTTGGCTATGCGCGTCCGCCGTCCGGGTTCCCTACTGCAACAAAGACGCTTCTTCTTTTCGGTTTTTCTTCCATGCAGGTTTGCCCGCTACTCTGCTTTTTTACGAGCAGCGATTGCAGACAAAAAGTCCCCACGACCTCCGCCAGGTGGACCCCTACCGCGGCCTCGGATCGCCGCCAGCAGATCGCCGCCGCCGCGACCAGGACCGCCAGGGCTGTCGTCTTCTCCTGCTGCCCCGCGGGCCTTGATCATTGCGAACAGGTCGCCTCGTCCAGGACCTCCAGGAGGACCACGACCGCGACCACGAATCGCAGCGAACAAATCACCGCCTCCGCGACCTGGACCGCCACCACCTTCGTCATCACCGCCGCCACGTCCGCCGCGACCAGCAATCGCAGCGAACAAGTCGTTTCGGCCGCCTCCGCGTCCACTGCGACCTCTACCTCTAGCAGCCATCATAGGGTGAGGCGCACGCTCAGCTCCACCACCGCCGTCGTCCCCGCCGCTTGCAGCTGGAGGAGGACCGGCCTCGGCGGCGTTCTTTTCCTTCGCTTCCTTCATGAGGTCGGTTCGAGTCTTGATCTTGCGAGTGTTTGGAGGACCCTTGTCCTTCAGAGAGCCAAGAGTCGTTGTACTCTTGTCTTTCAGTTCCTTCAACATATCTCTGAGGGTAGTGATCGCAGACAGCAAACGCTTGTCGTTCGCCTTCACATCCTTCATTCGCTCTTCCATGCCGTCGAAGCAATCGTTCACAGCGTCGACGTACAGCAGCGCAAGGTTACACTCGATCGACGAACGAGTATCTGGGGCATCTGTGGCAGCATTTCGCTTTCCGGACAAGTTCATGCCAGATCGCTCAGCGTACTTGATACTTGCCAGACGGATCTCATTCACCAACTCACCGAACTCAGCCAACTCAACCTTGATCGTCGCCGCTGTCTCCGTTTTGTTCAAGCGATGCTTCAATCGAGCTTGGAACCACAGCAGCTGTTGGCTCTCGAGTTTGTCGAGCGACATGTCGAAGTGTCCACACACACCGTTCGCTTCTGCAACCAAACGCACGTTGTTGTAGTGTTTCTTCAGCGCATCAGCTCGAGAGTTGGCAACCTTCTTGGCAGCAAGCTCCTTTGCTTCAGCCAGAGCTCGAGCACCGGCATCATCAGGGTTACCCTTTTGGACGGTAGATTCAAGGTACACGTCTCCATCAGGGAATCCCAAGTCGACGTTGTACGCAGGCACGTTGTTCGCCTTGATAGGACACTGCTTTCCGATCATCGGACAACCGATATCAGGATCATCACGCGTTGCGTATGGGTGGTTGTCAGCAGGACCGTACTGCTTGACGTGCTTGTTGTAGGAGTTGACCACCGTCTTGAACGTTTCCTTCAGCGTCTTGAACCACTCGTACTTCTTCTTCGTCATTTCTTCGCCCTGCTGTGCCTTCCAGGTCTCGGCGATACCGCTCAAGTGAACGTGCAGTGCACGACGCTCGAAGACCGTCAGACCCGTCACACGAAGGTTCTCCAACAGCGAAGGGTGGTTTCTCGCAATGTCCGCTGGATTCAAACGAAGCATTTCGAGAACGTTCGTACGCTTGAACTTTCGCACAAGTTCACGGCTCATTCGCTGGCCGTTCGGAGTGACCATGCTTTCAAGCTCCGCTTCCGTCATGTTCTTGATGTTCACTGGCATCATGCGTCGGATTGCCTTCAGCGCCTTCATGTTGTCTTCGTAGTTCTCCTCTTCCCACTCGCGCTCCTTGCGTGCTTCTTCGGCGGCATATTCATCCGTCAGCATCAACGCAGTGTTGTACTTCTCCATATCCTGCTCCAGTTTGTAGTACTCTTCTCGCAGTTGTTTCTGAACTGCAGGATCTGGGTGTGTGACATCGGCCGAACCGATCTCTTGCATGCGCTTGGAAATCTCTTCGACCTTTTGCTTCGCTTCCTCGTATGGAATATCGGCAGCCACGGCAATACCTGCCTGTTGCAACTGCTTCTCAAGCTTCAGCAAACGACGCAGCAGCTTGACCTGATCGCCATCCAAGTTGGCAAACATGTCGACTTGCTTTGGCTCTTCTCTCTGGCGCATCGAGCGACTTCTCTTCAGCTTCTCGACTTCAGCCTGCAGCGCACGAATCTTCTCGTCGTACGAATTGATACCGTCGAAGAAAGCCGCGATGCTGTTATCGTCGATGCCATTCTCAGACATTTTCTTTCTCACATCGTCGTGAGACATACCGTCCAACACCAAGTTACGGTATTCACCAAACATACTTGCAGCTTGGGAGTTTTGAGCGTTGGTGGACTCTTCTTGAATGCGTCGGTTTGCTTCAATCAGCTTTCGAGCCTCTTCGTGGGCACGACGAGCTTCCTCCGACTGTTTCTCGGCTTCTTCCTTCGCGCGCGCAGCTTCTGCCATAGCAGCTTCGACGGCTGCCTTGCCTTGCTCCTGCTCTTCAAGCGCAGCAGCCATAGCTGCCTCGGCCTTCTTTCGAGCTTCCTCAAGCAGCGCTCTGGCTTCTTCTTCGGCTCGAGCAGCGTGGTGACTAGCTTCATCGGCAGCCATTTGTGCCTGAAGCTTGATCTGACCCATCTCGTCGTTCATCACACCTGATCGGCTGAGATCCCGTCCAAGACGTCCTCTCTCTTGGTCTTGCTGGTACGCCTTCGCTTTGTTGATGTATTCGAGCGACAGCGTAAGCACAGCACCAGCAGAACGGCTTCCGAGCGCCAGTGGGTACTTCTTCACCTTCTTCTGCATGTTTGGAAGTGACTTCAATGGGATTGTAAGCGTCGCAATCAGCGTCGACGCACGGAACACGTGCTCATCAAACACGCGGACTTCGACAGCCATGTCTTCACTTTGCGCCTCGAACGATGCAGAGTTGTCTTGCTTCCACACAGGCGATCGCTGGCTCTTGACGATCGAGGTCTTGAACGTCTCCGCACCGACAGTGACTTCACACATCGCGTTGACAGCACTGCCTTCTTTTGTCAAGTTCGTCGCCGACAAGACACCAACGTGCACCACAGGAGTGGAGAACGTCTCGTAGTTGAATTGCGACAAACGACCGCCGGCATTGCGATCGAGGAACGTTTGCGATCCCTCGAGGGAAATACTCTCGGTGCGCTGCGTACGCAGAGCCTTGGCTTCTCGCAACGACTCGTTGGGGTTTTGGGTTCGGTTCACGGTCTTCGAGGCATCGATAGCAAGCTTGATCGCATCCATCCAGCCCTTTTTGTCAGACTCGGACGTGCACGCCATCACCAAACGGCGATCGCCAACGCGCAGTTCCAAAAGGTACTCTGCCGTCACATTCGGAGACTTGCACACGACATCGCTCGTCCCTGGGAGCGAGCGAACAGTGCAGCGGTGATCCAGGAAGCTCATCTCGCCACGCGCCGTCGTCGAACTTGGGTTTTTGAAGTATTCGATTTGGGACACACTGAGCACAAAGTAGCGAGACTTCCAGTTGCGCATCACTCTGCCTTGCTTGTACATGCGTCCCTTCTTGATCGTCGCCGCCTTGTTGTCCATGATCAGCTGCGCGATGGACTTGCTGTCGTCAGCATCGTTGCCGTCGTCCTTCACAATACGCGGACTCTTCATCAAGCGCTGTTTCACGTTCGCCTGGGATTCGCGAATGCGGAAAGACTCCGAGTGACGGGAGTTCACGCGTTGCACATCAGCAAGCTTGTCCTTTGGCACGAACTGGAGCGTCTTCGGCGTCGGCGCGTTACGAAGCACAGTCATCACTTCTGAGTACGGCATGCACAGCACTTCAACGTCGTTCACCTTGTAGACGATATCACCGACAGTGATCATCCCACTCGTCTTGGCTTGGCCCTTCAAAGCGCGCACGACCGCACCGTCGATACCGTATCGAACAGCTTCTTCCAGGTTCAGACCCATCGGACCATCGTCGAACACAACGGCGTACGTCGTCAGCTGAGTGTCGAGGTCGTTGTCCTTGCTTTTCTTGTTCTTCTCCTGCAGCGCTTCCTCGCGACGGGCTTCGTCAATCTCGAACGAGATCGCAAGCGGTCGAGGCAGCTTGCGGATCAAGTCGATGGCATTCGAGAAGCCCATCATGTGGACATTGTTGCCGCCGATCGCGACAATCAAATCTCCGGCTTGGACCTTGTTCTCCAACAGCGGGTTGTCAATGTTATCGATGCTCAAACCGTGCTTGATCACGCCATCTTTCGGTGGCATGAGCTTCACTCCGAGCTTCTCCTTCGCTGGCAGCTCAATCACGACGACGCGCGGCTCGCTGCTGGCAGAGCCGCTCGCTGCAGCCTCGGGGCGTTCCGAGCCACAGGCGCGGCAAATGTCGGCGCTCTCATCCTCGTTCGGGAATCGACACGCCTCACACACCCACGTCATCTTCTCGTCTTCTGGTTTCTTTTTCGTTTGTCTTCTTCTCTTCTACCACAATCCAGTATGCGTCGTCCACGCGCGTGCAGGTGTCGTTCCTTCCTTCCCTCTTCGGACGAAATCTACACAGCGAGGGGGAGGGGAGAGCTCCGCTCCGTCACACTCCCCAATAAAAAACTCCCACGAAGAGCGACCTCCAAACAGGAGCCTGCTCACATACGACATACCCAACCAGCAACAACAACAAATCTCATGAGTCTTCCATCCACAACTCACAGAAGCATTAACAGAACACTTCGTCACTCCATTACGCTGGACGCGACATGCAGATCAGAAGAAATCATCAAAGCAAAAACGCACCTCGTGTGTGCTCCGCGGACGCGTGGGGGCGGCGCGGGCGAAGGAGCGAGTGAAAGCGAGTAAGCGAATGCGAGCGCTTGCTTTACTCTCTCTCTCTCTCTCTCTCTTCCGCGTGGCCTTCCTGCGGGTGCTTGCTGCTGCTGCTGCTGCTGCTGTTGCGCGCACTGCCGGCCTTTTCTCGCTATGAAAAGCGACGGAAGGCGTGCTGCTGCACGACGGCAACGAGGAGGAGGAGGAGAGGGGGGCAAGCGGGTGAGGCTCTCTCTCTCTCTCTCTCTATCGTCAATCGAGAGAGAGAAACAAAACCGGTCAGTTGCGTTCGGGACGGAATCCCGAACCAAACGTTGTGTGCGGAACAAAAACGCGGCCTGCGTTGTGCTGTTGGAGGCAAAAACCAAACAAACAAAAACTCCAGACAGCCAGTTTTGTGGCCGATTTGGAGCACTTTTGACTGTCTCTTGTGAGTGAATCAGAGCGACGGGGTGGTCATATGGAAGTTTGTATGCTCGCACAAAGAGAGAGAGAGCGTTCGAGTATTCGAGAGAGAGCCTAGACTCTGTTCAGTCTGGATCTCTCGCTGCGCAAAATTGCGGTGTTGATACTCGACAGCAAATTTGTATCGCGCTTTGAAATAGGAAGATCTGTCCTCTCACTTCCGCTTTGAGACAGTTGCAGAGAGAGAGAGAGAGAGCGTTTGTTCGCGGTCCTCGTTCGTTGTTGTCGTCGTCGCTTGGGGTTCTGACAACGGTTCACTGGTGAAACTGTGTGCGACCGGTCCGGATTGAACGTATCTGTGAGTAACAAACGCCCGCTGGAAGTAAGACGTAAGATCCACGTCGGACCAACATCCTCGTCAGGGGTTGATTGATACGATGCACGCGATGCCAATTAGAATCGCACGTGGCATTTTCTTTCTATTGCTCCTTTTCAAAGGCACAGGTACCTCTTGTGCGAGTCTGAATAGTCTGGACATCCTCGCACAACCATACCGTTACAAGTGAACACAAGCAGACAGCGTCCGTAAAAGCCGCGCATGTTTGGCAAAGGCAGGAGCTTTCGTGTTTGCTTGGAGTCGGTCGTGCTTTCAGTTCGAAATCAGGAGCCAAAAACTGGTCCCGAATTCGAAAAATACAAAATGGTTGGGTTTTTTTCAACCCAGGAGAAGGACAGGATTTAAGGGAAACGCGGGACACGCCAAAAAAACAGACTCGGGATCACACGGGACAGTCTGCAGTACACTTCTGGCCCGCACAAGTACGAATCTATCTGTGCGAGGTTTCTTTTCCCCCCATTGGTTTAGAACGCGCCGCCCAAAACAAAGCATCCATCCAGTAGCAGCAAGGTGAGCGAGCGCGAAAGTGCAGCAGCAGCTTCAGTGACGACGACTGGAAGCAGCGTCCATTAACCGTCTTTTATCATCTCTCTCTCTCTCTCTCTCTATTGCGTGGGTGTTCACCCTATACAGCAGCAGCAGAGCAGTCATGGCGTCCGGCGACATCGACTTCAAGGCGCTCTACCAGAGCTCGCTGAAGCTCACGACGGCGATCGATGACTTTGGCATCCCGCGCCTCGAGAAAGGCCTGGAGCAGCTCGACGACGAGTCGCGCACTTTCTTCCAGCAGCAGCAAGACCAGCAGCAGAGCGTCGGCAAGAAGCGCGCCGCGTATGGCGACCACCGCGCGGCGAGACGCGGACCTGGAGGCGGCGGGTTGGCGTCTGCGGCTGCCGGGATCGACAAGGCGAACTTCCTCTTGGCTGCGAAAGGCATCGACGCCGAGAAGCTCTCGAAGGAGCTGCAGGCGTTCGAGATCACACCCGAGTTCCAGCCAGAGACGCCACTGGGCGAGACCGACATTGAAGGCTATTTGACCCACCACCACGAGATGATCATCCTCACTGCGATTGAAGACGTCAACCGCCGCACGATGGAAGCCACGCACGACCGCATGAACCAGGCGATGATCGACGACTTTGAGATCGCGAAGCAGCGACTCTTGGAAGATCTTGGTGGCTCGAAGCAGCTCGGTATCCGCAACTACCCTCGCATCCTGGAGCACGACGACCGCGGCAATGTGTTTGCGATTGCGGCCAACGCCAAGCGCGGTGACGCAGTCAACGGCAGTGCGTCTACGGGTCCATTCGGACTCAGCGGCGCCGCGCCGTTTAGCGGTCAGCGCCGATTCGAGCTGTCGCAGTCCGGCTCAGCGTTCGGTGCTGACGCTCCGCTTCGTATGTCGCAGTTGAGCGTCGAGAGCTCGCTGACCGAAGAGATGAAGCAGTACTACAGCGTCGTGAAGGAGCTCAACAGCAGTCGCGTGCCCAACACGCGCAGCCAGTACGACCTCGTGCACGCGTTCCAGCGCGCGATTGCTGACAATGTGTCGTCGTCGGTCACTGGATCCAAGTGGGAAGCGGTGCTCAAGTGCTGGCAGCTGCTCGGCGACATGGTCGCTGGTGGGGACAGCAAGGTGCGCTCTGCTGGCCTCCACGAGCGCGAGTTCGCCAAGGCGCTGAGCGAGGACTCGCAGCAATTGCGTCACCGCTTTGCGTTTGGTGCGCGCGTGTTTCTCGAAAGCCAATTCCGTGGAT
Source organism: Globisporangium sylvaticum (assembly GCA_023334975.1). Taxonomy (NCBI): domain Eukaryota; phylum Oomycota; class Peronosporomycetes; order Pythiales; family Pythiaceae; genus Globisporangium; species Globisporangium sylvaticum. The sequence continues at coordinate 82,605 of JAADVK010000003.1, forward strand.
TCGTGTACCAGACCGTGCAGAAGAACCACCTCGCGACTGGTGGCGTGCCGGACCTCGTGTCCAACATCCGCGCGTTTGTGCGCTACCTGCAGAGCTCGCGATACGCTGCGAATGGGAACAGTGCGAACACGGATCTGGACGTGAACATCTGGGCTCTCGTGTACTACTGCATGCGCTCTGGGGGTGACCAGGAAGCTATTGATCTGGTGGCGAGCTCGATTCGAGCAGGGGATGTCTCGGTCGACGCGAACGTGCTCGCCGCGCTCAAGTACCGTGCGCAGCAGAAGCGCGCGTACACGGACCGTGACGCGGCTCCATTGAGCGCGTTCTCGAAGCAGTCCCCAGCAGAGTACGAGAAGTTGGTCGACCGGTACCACCGCCTCACGAGCGCGTCCATTGATGCGATCTCGGTCGTGAACCCGTACGAGCGCTGCGTGGTCAACTTGCTCTGCTTTGGCAACGCAAATGCCAGCGAGCCGCGCATCCTGACGACGATCGAGGACTACCTGTGGCAGCGTTTGTGCTTCATCCAGCGCGTGGGGGCTTCGTCCAGCTCTGCGCCAGACAGCGCGTACACGATCTCTAGACTAGCGAAGAGCATCCAGAAGTTCGGTCCTGCGCATTTCGAAGCGTCGTCCAAGCTCCCAGGGGGTGGTGGCAACAGCGCGTCGGCGTTCCTGTACTTTGAGATCCTCTTGGTCACGCAGGAGTTTGAGAAAGCGGTCAAGTACATTGCGTCGAAGGGGTTCTTGCTGGAGGCGGTGCACTTTGCGATTGCGCTGAACCACTACGGTCTCCTGCACACGAGCGCGTTTGGCATGGAAGAGGAAGACGAGACGAATATCGATCTCGTGCGTCTCATTCGTCAGTACATGCACGCGTTCCAGCGAACAGACGCGCCTGAGGCTGCCGAGTACGTTGCGTGCATCTCGGATCCACATGCGAAGAAAGAGCTGCTTGCTGAACTTTTGCTGGAGACGAGAAAGTTCGACGTGCTCGCGGGCTTCACGAACAATACAGATGGCTGCCGAACGCGTGGCGTGATCGACCGCTTGCTCAAGGACGAGCCGGAGGACGAGATCAAGGAGCTGATCCTCAACGCGGCGCGCAAGGCCGAGGCGCGTGGCCGCCCACACGACGCGTTCGCGTTGCTCAAGAGCGCGGGTGACATCGAAGGCGTGATCGTATTATTAAACAACCAGCTGAGCTCGACGCTGTCCGCGCCGCGTCCTGAGCGCGAAGAATGGTTCCGCCTCGCGAAGGATTTCGCGGAGAAGTGGATGCGTTTCCCGTGGGTGCAAGCCATCGCGAACAAGTACGCGCGCACGTCCGCGATCGCGTTCCAGACGCTTTTGAACATCAGCATCTTCCTCGAGATCTTTGAGAAGCAGCAGTACGAGGACGCGGTGCGGTTCGTGGACGAGCTGGGCGTGATCCCGACGCAGGACTCGAACAACCTCGCGCTCTGCGTCGACCGCTTCTTGGCGTTTGACGAGACGGTGCGTCAGAACTTCCACATCCTGCTGCTTGGATACGTCGAGTGCCTCGTGCGAGAGACCGAGCGCCTGAAGTCCCAGATGTCGGGCGAGCTGCGACGTGTGGCGGTGCGCGACCTGCGTGGGAAGGCGGAGCTCGTGGTGACGTTCTCTGGAATGATCAAGTTCCGCCTGCCGTCCGGCACGAACGAGCGCTTGAACCGAATGGAGGGCATGATCTTCTAACGTCCTTGTTTTCCTCCACAGAGCTAGCTAGACCGGAAAGCAGTCGAACGTTAAGCAGTCGTCAACCAAAATCACACAATATCCATTTTTGCTAAATATGCTGCAACTACACTGCCTACCATCCACACATTCAACTATTTGCCTACGTACACGGTCGTTCTGCTTCGAAGGTGTCTATTGTCTCTATATATCTCACACGGAAACAGTACAAGATACACACGATCATGTACGGGCAGACGGTCTCAACTCATCTGTACGAAGATTGGCGCTGTCCAAACAACCGCGTCGTGCTTGTCGGGACGCGGAATTTGCTGGGCGACGGCAGCTGCAGCATCGTTTGGCGAGGAAACGCTGGCGCCTTGCGGATGGGACTGTTCGTGTAGCTGCTAACACTGCTGCCCCGGACTTGGCCCACGTTGCTGAAGCTGCGGTTGTTGAAGTTCGAGGTCACGTCAGTGAGAAGGCGCGGTTTCTGCGCTGGAGGGAGAGCTTTCTCTGCGCTCGGGGGCTCATCTGCGGCTCGCGGACGCTTGAGGCTCTGCTTCTTTGGTGTGAGAATGCGAGTTGGACGCTGCAGCTGGCTTACGTACGCGGGTCTCTCGTTGGTGGTGGTGGTGGTGGCACGAACATTCAGCTGAGCAGCAGGAAAGGCAGGTGCTGCCATTGTTCTTTCCGATCTGCCTCCTGCTTCGGCGTGAGTGCTGCTACGGCTGTGGCTCTTGTCGTACGCTGAATGGTTTATAATCGCAGAGGACGCAGAAATGTGCTCGACTGAGGCATGGAGCCGCGACTGCCCCGTTCTCACACTGCTGCTGAATGATTGCTGTGGCGCATTCGAATGCTGCTGCGCCGTTGTTCTCACGCCATTACCCGCATCAGCCACGCTACTGGAGCGCGCATTCGTATCGACGTGTTCATTCGCCAGGCGAGGCTGCTCTGTGCGCGCGAGGTCGAAATCGAGCACCATGAGCTGCTTGGGGCTCCCAAACTCGCGGAAGAAAATCTCGTCGGACGTCATTCGGGACGCCTGCTCGATGCGCTGGCGGATCTTCGAGCGGGGGTGCTGCGCTAGCGAGTGTGCGTGGTCCATGTTGAGTCCGCGCGAGGCTTCTCTTCCTCTCTGCTGCGACGATGTGCTGCCGCCATCACCAAACTGCTGCTGGATCGTCGCGCGCAGCCGCGCCAGGCGCTCCTGACCGCGCACGCTGATGGGCGACACCACCATGTTGCCGCTGCTGTCCACGTTCATCATCTTGCTGTCTTCGTTGCGCTTGCGTCTTTGCTGTGCTGTGCTGTGCTGCTGCGTCTGTATGTATATGGGGATGGAGATATGTGCAGTGAGGACCAGGAAGAGGCGCTGGGTGTTCAGCTGGGACCACAGCGCTCGTTCTTTCTAGATATGGGCTGGAGCGTTGGGCTTTGATGTTGATGAAGCGAGCTTTATGTGGTTCTTGACGGTGGTGGGAACTTTTTTAAACGTTTGAAATGGTGTGAGCCAATTGCTGTTTGGGTGAGAATTCGCAATAGGAAATGTATCGAAAACAGTGAGAATTCTCGCCCAGATAGGAATGGCTCGGATTGTGTAAACCGATATCGATTTATGCTCAACATAAAATGAGCCGCCTGGCTCTTTTTCAGAATGCTTGAAAACAAATGCGCTCTTTTTCAAACGCTTGAAAATGCAAAAAGGGAAGGATTACAATCGTACTTAGTCGAGTAAACAGATGCTGCGATTGCCCAACCTATACATCAACCTATGAATCACGCAAAGAAATTGTCCTTAGCCAATCGAACAAACGTACTTTAGCCAACCCACCACGGTACTCAAAGTCTTCCTGCAAACCGTCTGTGCGGTTGCTACTCAGTCTACGGTGTCTGGAATTGTGAATGGTTATATTGTGTATATGTAATGATGTCTGTGCAATCATGTCAAGAAACTGCGGTGCATCCAAAGCTGCTGGTGTGCGAGCACGACATTGAACTTCAGTGTGATACTGTTATTCGCAAGGCTTGCTTGAAATAAAGTTTCCCTCATATGAAGGCTTTGAAGCTCAAGGTGCGGGGGCTGCTCTCATTCCCCCTCAATCACCCTTTCGCGAACGAGGAGATCCCCAAGATCGACGAGATCCGCTCCTGCTGCGACGTGCTCTGCTTGTAAACTGCCTGCAGCATCGTCGGCCCGAGGCTCGCGTAGAGCGATCGAAGTAGCCTCGCGTTGGCATCCTTCACGTCGCTTTTCGCTTCTTTCACGAGCTCCAGTGCCAGCGGAAGAACGTATCTAACATTTAGATAACCAGGTCAGTTGCGTACAATTTCCCAAAACACCACCAATTTTAAAGCCCACTTCATACCTGTTGAGCGCGTACTGGTTCTTCTCGTCGCTCGTCGCCACCAACTGGTCCAGCGTGTCGATCAGCAGCGGTTTGATCCTGGAATTCGCGTGGCGCGCGATCGCTGCAAAGTGCTGACAGAGCAGTTTCGCCTCCACATTCCCACACAGAACCTGGATCACCGAGTGCGTCAGTGCCGAGAGCTTGGGGTTGTTCGCCGCCAGGTTCTTCGTGAGCACCGGGAGGAAGCTCGAGAGTACGAGTTCCATGCCGTTGCCGAGCGCCGGGATCATCTTCTCAAGACACTCGAGCGCAAACACGTTCACCTTCGCGTTGCCGTCCTCCATGCGCTTGATGATCAAGTCAAAGAGTCCCGTGACCTTGCCGCTCTCCGTGAGCGCCTTGGCTGTTGCACCGCTGCACACAAAAGTGGTGGTCTCCTGGAGCGCGTCGTACCGGTCTTTCCAGTTGCTGCTCTCGAGGTTCTTTTGCAGCTTCTCGAGCGCGACAGTGTCGACGACGACGCCTGAAGCAGAAGGCGCTTTGCGGGATGCTGGGACTCCTGACGAACCTAAAGATGACGATGAGCCTGTCCTGCTATTCATCCCCGGTGTATTTGAAGACGCTGACGCTGGCGGATCACACTTCTCCTTTGTAGCTTGAGGTGCCACCGGAGCTGTTGGTGTAGCCGCCGTTGAGCTCTTTGCAACTGCTTTGGCTGGTAGTTTGACCGTAGAAGGCGTGTACTTGGTGTTCCCACTCAACACTTGGTCCACTTTCGACCTTGCGCCACTTGGGAGCACCCTCTTTAACTTCTCAGCGTCGATGCGCTGCTCGTAGCAGAGATAGAGGATCGACTGCTTCGCTGCATCGCGCACTTTGTTGTTGGAGTCCTCAAGGCACTTGCCGACAATATTCAGAATCGTACCCAGGTCCTTTGAGCTCTGGACCTGGTCTGCCATGCTCACGATCAACGTGTGCACTGCTCGCGCCACTTCACGGCGAAGCGGGACGGCCTTGCTGCTCAAGTGCACTGCCAGCGCATTCACGACTTTGCTCGCTGAGCAGTGCAGGATCACAGAGTTGATGGACGACGTCGCGGACTCGCACACAAAAGTGTTCGAGTCGGTGCTTCGCTTGATCAGCACCGCGATGATCGCGTCCACCTCGGGGTCCATCGCTTTCTGGTACGCCGAGCACATGGACTCGAGCGCCAGCAGCGAGTTCTTGGAGACCGTGGACCTCAGGTTCGGCACCTGGCCCAGGATACCCTTGGTCACGGCGTGGATCTTGTCTTCGAGGAAGATCGGATGGCGCATCGCGAGGCGGCGCACGATGCTGAGCGCGTCGAACGTGGCTTCCCAGTCCGTGCCTCGGATCTTGTCGAGCAGCTTTGAGACTTCCTGCTTGGGGTTCGCAAGCGGCTTGATCTCGTGGAGCTCCAGGTACTTGGGTTCTTGCTTCCCGCCAAACCCTGAAGGACGCTCGCTGTTCGATGCATCCCCAGCTTTCGCCATCGCGATGAGGGAAACCTTCTTTTGCCGTGGCTTTGCATCCTCATTCACTAAAGGAACTGATGCAAGAGAAGAAGAAGACGATGGGTCTTTTGATGGAGAACTGGAGTTTTGTAGCAATCCGTCCTGTTTTGCCTTTGCTTCGAGTCGTTTGCGCGTTGCGAGTGAGATCGGTCGAGGCGCAGCGGAAGCAGCTTTCCCACTAGGCACGTACGTGTCGATGCTTGCCGCATCGCCATAGCTATCATCACCACCGAAAATCACTTCGCTTTTTGGATCCTGCTCAAAGGTCGAAAGTTGCTCAGCGTCAGGTTTCCTTCGAGCTGCTGACGCCACTCTAGGCGGCGCTCTCTTGCGTGGGACTTCACTTTCGTTATTGCCCCATTTCAAAGCCATTGGTGAGTCATGATCAGAGTTATGGTTGTAAGTCGCCTTTGCTTTCGGTGGATCTTCGACGTCGTGATCGCCATCATCAAAATCACCTTCCTGGCTTTTGAGCGCTGTGACTGCGTACTTGGACACGATCGGCCGGTCTTCAAAGTTCACGCCCACCGCCGCGCCACTGCTTTGCAGCATCTGGATCTTCTGGGGACTCGGCAGATTTGAATCTGGTGGTGACGGTTGAGATATTGTCTTCGGTACTCGGGAAGACAGCGTGGGTTTGGCTACGACCACCGCAGTGGTCTCTGCTTTCCGCTGCCTTCGAGCGCTCACGATGGGTTCGTCTTCAGCGCGATCTCCGTACCGCTCCGGCGAAGTCTGCGATCGCATCGGTGGTTGGTTACTTCGTTTCTGTGACGAGAAGTCCTCCGAATACCCCAGCGAGCCTTTGTCAGTATCAGTCGCTGGTACATTGTGAACCTGCCTGGAACTCGACGATTTCCGGAGCTGGGTCGCTTTCTTCTTTAGCATCGCCAGTTTGTCAGCGGCCGGCGCACTCGAGCTGCTGGACAGTTGCTTAGTAGCTCCGTCGTTTTCATAAAGTACGATCGATCGCTCATGCTCCCACCATCACCAGCACGAGTCCCAACCAAAGTCTTGCTTGTCCTTGTGGCGGTGACACTGGGCGATTGATACCCAAACTTGGGAGTAGAGATCGTGTCGGAGTCGTACGTCTCGGGGGTTCTTGGCGTTCGAGTGATGGAACTCTCATCCTTCAGAGAAGATCGTACAGACTCTGTTGGAGGAGGCAAGAGATGACGGCTCTGGCGAACGACAGCAAGTGGATACTCGGGGGCAAATTCCCTCGATGCTGCGAGCATGTGTAGTTCCGAGACGCTGCTCAAAGACCTCTCCGTGATGTTGGTGGTAGGAGTAGTAGCAGATCCAATTGCTGCTGTAGAGCCGTAGCTGTTGCGCACGCTCGCTGTCTTCTTGTTCGCCTGAGCGGGACTCAGCAGACCATTGTCGAGCAGCGTGGGCAAGTGCTTTTGCCTGAGGCGCCTTCGAAACCCGTCCATGTCGACTCGCTCCACGAGGTACTCGTCCAGGTTCTCCTCAACGAGCTCCGGTAAATCCGACCGTTTTGTCACTGCTGCGAGCACTGCACCCGCTTCAGCTGCCGTCTCCTTCACGCACGCACTGCAGTCGCCGAGAAGCCGTCCGAGTACCTGGAGCACATTGTGACTGAGCACTTTAGAACGTTGAACCCGTCACGCTCCGCGACGAGCAGCAGCAGCATCCACACTTTACAGGCTTCTTCGCGGACCTGCAGCCGCCGGTGCTACAGAGAGCTCAGCAGCGTCTGGCTCGCTCGCGCGACGCTAAGGAACCCGCTTTGGAAGAGCTGCGTGAAGAGCGCGTAGAGATACGCTTCCATTTCAGCGTCTTCTGCGGAATTTGCTGCGGTTTCGACAAGGTGCGGCACCATTTTCTGCATGTAGAACGCTGCATTCTGCGGTGGTCTTGAAGGTGAACTTGATTCTGCGCCTTGGCTAACTTGAGATGCGCCATCTTCGTCTCCATCTTGATCGCTGAATTTGTAAAAGCAGAGCTGCGTGATCTGGGTCGCGCGCTTGACCAGGTGCACGTCGGCGTCCTGCATGAGGCGAATGACAATATCAAAGAGCTCTTCCATCTCGTCAATGCTGCGCTGCAGCACCGCTGGATCTGTTTGCTTGAGTGCGCTGAAGAGCTTCTCCACGGCCGCCGATCGCCGCTTCCAGTCCGAATTCGAGTTGCTCGTGCTCGTTTTGAGCGCTTCGAAGATGTCGCCGCTCACGAATCCGAAATGCAGAGATCCCACAGAGTTGTTGAGGCGAGTCGTAGAAGACGTGGAGGAGGAAGAAGCCGCGGAGCTTCCTGTCGCGGGTCGATCGAGATCGTTCGGAGACTCGGGACTCGCTATCCGCAGTGTTGCCGTGGAGCTACTCGTCGATGGTGGGGTCGCATTCTCCAAGCACGAAGCTTGAAGGAACTCGTTGATGTGTTCCTGGTGCGCTCGCAGCGTTTTGCGGTCTTCGGAGCTCAGAAACTGCATGATATCGTCAATGCCGTCATCCCAATACAGATGCAGTTTCCCGAGCGCTTCTTCCGCGACGACCACGACATTCTCGTTGTTGTCTTCGAGCACCGGCACGAGCGCCTGGAAGAGCGCCTTGTCCATGCGGTTCGCCTTGAAGTTTGCGCGCGCAGCCTTGGTTTTGCGAGCGTATCGCTCTTCCAGCAAGCGCACGATCGCGAGGATCGACGCCTCGCGAACTGTGGCGCCAGCGTGCGCTAGCCCCATGTTCATGTGCAGCTCCGCGACCGCCTTGAGGTCGTTCGAGACCACCACGTACTTGCGAAAGACCTAGAACGTTTCCTCATGAAGAGCTACATGCGCAGCCGCCGTCTCATCATCATCACCATCGCCATCGCCGTCTATTACTCCGCACTTCTTTGGCAGACTTGACGCCAAGTGCGGAAGAATGGACGACAGGATCTGGTCCACGTCGTCGCCCAGCACGCCCACGATGTCGGTGACCAGACGCAGTGCCTCGAGCGCGTTCCGCGGCTCGTCATCGAGGATCCGGCGCCGCACACAGTGGAGGAAGCGCCGCGGGTTGCGCACGGGAAAGTGCGCACTCTCGACCGCCGCGATCTTGCGCAGCTTCGCGAGCGTCTGCCATCGTACTTGTGGGTCTTCGTCTTCGAGTTGGTACGCCAGCGTGTCGACGCTCGCTTCCATATCACGATGGAGGTCTAATAGATCACTGAGAACGCAGCCTTGGTCATCAAGGCAGGCAAGAAAGATAGCTTGCTCACCGTGGTCTGCTTCTGGAACACTCACGCGACCTTGTTGTGCCTTAGCTGTCGCTAATAGATAGAATAACTGCTGCTGAGGCAGAGTAAGTTGGCACGAATGTTTGAGTTCTCCTCGCCTTATAAATACCCCACCAATGTGGCCAACTCAGGTTGGTTTGGTTGGCATCCCAGGCACATATGAACGATGTAACCCCGCTTTGACGCTTCTGGGTGGCGATTTTCGTCTCAGATCCGTCCTGAAGCAAACTGTTAGCAATGTGCCATCCAGTAAATATCAATTGGTAGTATGCAGCAGATGCGTCCATGCGACTTACACCAAGAATGGGTCGATAGAGATGGTGGTGGAAATTGGTCGGCGGTCTTGTTCTCTAAAGCCCAGAAGAGAGTTTGTACCAGCCTCCGCAAGACTTGAACCGCGCTTGGGTTTCTCATTATTTCTTCGTCACATTCTATCTCTTTCTGGTGGAGCGCGAGTGGGAGGAGGAGGAGGAGGATCTGCTGCGGCGTTGAGACGATCCTCTTGGTCGTCGAGAGTGCGAGCGACTACGAGAGCGAGAATGGGACGACGATGAAGGCGACCGACGAGACGAGCGGTGCTCTCGACTGCGACTGCCAGTGTGACTGGAAGCGCCTCGTGCATCTTTCTGCTCTCTTGCTCGCCCGCGGGATCGCGATCTCGGTCGATTGCTGTGGGAAGAACGAGAGCGGGATCGGTCGCGACCGCGGTGAGAGCTCCTGGGCTCTGTTCGAGATGGAGGAGGAGACTGAGCTTGAGTTCGAGAACGTTCGTCCTGACTGGCTTCGGTGCGATGATACCCACCACCGTACTTGGAGTTTCCGTACTTTGAAGACAGCGCTGGTCTTGGGTTGAGCACATCCTGAACGCGACGATAGACAGCACGCTGCTTCTCTTTCGAGAGCAGTTGCTTCGCACCATCAGCTGCTTTGGACGCGTAGAATGACGACACGAGCTGCTGCATTTGCTCGCTTTCCCATCCGACGTCACGCAATGAAGCTCCCGTAGCACCCGTGAGTTTCTGCTGAAGAAACCCATAGAGCCCGTTCTCTTCTGTCTTGCCTTTATCAGCTTCTTCTTTATACTCCGACATCTAGATCATACACAATAGTAGACGACACGCAAAGCACAGTGAGCCATACACTCCCTGGATGGAAACCCGCACATAATAAACACTCACCACTGTATCGTAGAGCTTCTCCTGAACAGACGTGGGCAGCAACGCCATGGCGTTCTCCCGGATGCTCTTGTACTGCGCAGCGTCCAGCGCGTCCTCCAAAGTGGTTAGAAACACGGACAGACTCGTGTTGCTATCCCACGTTCCGTCCTGCAACTGGCGCGCAAACTGCTCGCGCAGCAGCGCCGAGAACGCCTTCTTCGCGTCCTTGAGCTTCGCTTTCTTCTCGGCTTTCAAATCGTCGCGTCGATGCGCCACGAAATGCTCAAAGATGGCACGGCGCTCTTCCATTCTACGTACAAAAACCAACTCATCAGAGTAGTTAGTAGGTATAGGATAGGTGAATGATGCACCAACCACCACACACACAGGCAGCAAACTATACGTACGTCGGGATCGCCATGAACCGCGGGTCCGAGATGATGCGCGGCATCGCGACCGACCATTTCGTGAACGGCATGATCTTCTTGTCGCGCAGCATCTGGCGGAAACTCTCGATGCGCTTGAGCTCCGCGGCTTCTTTCTGCATGGCGGCTTCGATCTCCTCCGCACTCAGCTGCGGCACTTCCTCTCCCTTCTCTTCCTCTTCTGCTTCTTCTGTCTGTTCAGGTTGTACAACAGCGACCGCGTCACCATCGCCATTGTCTTCTTCATCATCCTCGCGTCTGGATCTCTTGGGCTTCTTGAATTTCTTCTTCTTCTCCTTCTTTGGCTTCTTCACCTCTGCATCGTCAGCTTCACCAGCGTCGCCACCCTTTTGTACACCGCTCGCCGCTTCTTTCTCTTCGTCTTCCTGTGCTGGCGGTGGAGGTGGAGGTGGTGGAGCGAGCCCCCAGTCCTCGGGACGTTCCCACACCGACTCGCGCGTCCGCTCGTTGAAATAGTAGAGCGTTCCGTTGCCCGCATCATGCGCACTCCAGAAGCCCGAGCGCGCCACCGCGTGCTGCAGCATCAGCTTCATCATGAGCTCGCCCTCGAGGCCCGTGAACTCGGCGGGCGGCTCCCATTGCGACTGCGCAGAGCTCGAGTTGTAGTAGAAGAGCCGCCCGTCACCGTCGTCGTGCACGCTCCAGTCGCCCAGCGTCTGCAGCGCGTTCAGGCGGAATAGTGCGGCGTCGCCTTCTCCTTCGTCAGTGCCACGAGACTGCTGCTGCTGTAGCGGCGGCGGAGGAGGAGGGGCGATCACGCCATGCGCAGGAGCTCTCACGCCGCCCATGGTCGCCATTTTCGCTCTTGATCGCCAACAATTGAACCGCGCAGCAAAATCCTGTTTAAAACCAAATAGCAAAACAGGGTAATACTAATTAGTGGGTATCAAAGCACGTGGTAAACGGAGCTATTTTATGCTGGTTTGGATAGAGCCAAACGGGGACAAGAATACCAAAAAAGGGTGCAGTCAGTTGCAGCATTTGCTTGGATGCAACGCTGAGTGGCGAGAAGACGCGAACGAACAGGTCACACATCGGCCAAAAGATGCCGCCAAGAGGAGCTCGGAGGACGCGCAGCAGCACGAACGGCAGCGTCAGCGCGGCGGGCGACGCAGTCTCTGTGATCTCCATCGCGTCCGCTGCACGCGCAGACCAAGCCAACCCCGCTAGCCCGCCTTCATTTCGAGACAGCGCCGACGACGCGCTGCGCGATCGCTACGACCTGCGTGCGCTTGAGCTGCTGAAACAAGAGCTGCTCCAAGTGCAGACGCTGAAGAGCGAAACGCAGAGCCAAATCGAGCTGCTGCTGGAAGAACAGAAGAAGCTCGAGATCTTGGAGCGCCGCGAGAAGGCGCAGAGCGCGAAGAAGGCGTCGCACGGCAGCCGCATGAGCCGCATCGAGCAGCTGCAGGAGCAGGAGCGCGTGCGCCACCAGCAGCTGCAAGCGGCGCGCGAGTTGGAAGAGCAGAAGCGCAAGGCGAAAGCAGAGGAAGCGCGCCGCAAGCAAGCGAACTCCATCCAGACGCGCGACGACGAGGACCTCGACGACTTTTTGGCGCACGAGTCGTCGTACTTTTAGAGCTTGTGGATGGCCGGTCATCCAGAGCCCTCCATCCCTCTATCCGCATGGAGACCAGCGCACAGTCATGTGACATAGAGACAGATTAGATTGAGATGCATCAAATGGCGTGGCGATCGATAGGTTCACTCGGTGGCACAAAACAGATACCGCAGGTTGGAGTGGAGCTCACTTTGGTGCGCCATCAGCCAGAAACCAGATGGATAATGCAGTGGCAGGCTGTCAGTCTGGTCGCCTGTATCAGATGATGAATTCCCGCCAAGAGCTACGAAGAAGCCCCATATGGGATGATCGATCCGACTGATCGCTCGCGCCGATTGAGCTGTCTCTCTGCGCTGGACCAACGCCAAATGCCCAAGGGAAAGCTCTCATAATGGGCGACACTTCCACAAAGAGAAGGGCACGACACGCATTAGCATAGAGAACTCCATAGAAATAGCATGATATGCGCGCGCGAACCCAATCTTTCTATCGTCAACATGGAGGCTTCCATCATCCATCACATCCCCCTCGTTGTTTCCTTCCTCAACATGAGTTTTCTCCCTCTTTCCCCTCTCCTCGTTGGCCCAAACTCCCTCATGTCCCTCCTTTCATTGGCTGAAATTCTGCATCTTATCCGCACGGTGTGGACCACACGCGTCTGCGCAAGTGCACAGCTCAGCCAAATAAAATCACAGAGAACCAGAAACGGGGCGGGTGTGTGGGGAACTCAGTTCCCAAAGCAAAAGCCAAGCCCAAAGGCAAAGCCCAGACCGCACGCGGAAAGCTACAGCGCAAGAGCGAACAAGCCCGCGCTTATACTGGAAGCAGAAGACTTGAGCGAGAGCGAAGCCCGCCCCCTTCCCTCTATTTCCCCATTTGAAAGCAGCGCGCGCGCGGAACTTTCCGCCGTCACCAGCAGCGGCTTCACTCCCTCCCTCCCTCCCTCTCTTCCCGTCCGCCGTCCCCCTCCTTATCTCTCTTCTGCGTGTGTGTCTGGTGGTGCGCGCGCGGAATTGTGTGTGGGGATAAATAAGAAATCAGGCAGCCAGACGCACGAGCGAGTGGCTCGACGGGTCCGTGAACGATCTTTTTCTGCGACGCCGGCATTGAAGAGCTACGTACGCGCGACTTCTCTCGACTAGCTGTATCGATCGATCGATCAGCCCACGCCTGTGACGTACACCTGTGCGCGTTTGTGCTGTTCCGGTTCATTCATTTCCAGTCTGCGAGTGACGTACACACGCGACTCTTCCCCAAGACCACGACACCAGCGAGGTATACAAGATGACGGTGGAGACTGCGGAGAACCATGCCAAGGCGGAGGCGAGCGCGGCGAGAGAAGACGTGCCTGCTTCCGCGGTGACAGACGCCGCAGCGATGAGCACCAACCGCAAGCGCAAGATGTCGCCAGTCGGACCAGGCGGACTCTCAAGAGGAAACAAGTTTGTGCGGCCGAACCCGAACGCCAACGGCGGTGCGGCCGCTGTGGTGCCGCAGCAGGGGAGCATCCACACGTCCGACGCGTTCATCGACCACCAGCGCGCGATGTTCCACGCCGACACGGCGCCGACGCCGCACGGACCGGTCGCCAACATGCCGCCGACCCCGGCGTTCGGGAACCGCGGGTTCAGCCACACGCCCGACGGCTTTGACAGCACGCCGACGGACGACGGCTTTCCGTCGAACTCGTCGATGGGAGCTGGAGGCTTTAGCCAGAACGGAGCGGACGGCGAGGGGGGATTCGAGAACGACAGCGCGTCGGGCTCCAAGGCGCAGACCACGACGCCGTCCCCACTGCCACGCGCGGCGCCGCTGAACCTGCGCAACTTCGCCAACTGGAACGTCTCGAGCCGCTACACTTTGGTGCGGCTACTGGGCAAAGGATCCTACGGACAGGTACGCACGAAGTGATTGTTTTTATTTGGTGCTTGTAATTTGTAGGAACGATGATGACAAATGGATTGTTCACACATGTTGCTGTTCTTTAGGTGGCAGAAGCATTTGATACCGTGCGCCAGAAGAAGGTCGCGATCAAGAAGATCATCAACGTGTTCGACCAGGAGATCGACTGCAAGCGCCTCTACCGTGAAATTTACATCCTGCGTCACCTGGCGTACGTTCACTTTGTCTTATTGTGTGATAGTTGACAATGATGAGGAAGGAAGTTAGATGGCTCACTGGCTATCGCTATTTTCTGTATTTATTTCTTGCAATATGACAGTCACCCGCAGGTGATCACGTTGCTGGACGTGATCCCACCAGAGAACTTTGACTCGTTCTCGGACCTGTACCTCGTGATGGAGTTTGTCGACACGGATCTGCACAAACTGATCATGAGTCCGCAGTACTTGACGATCCGCCACATCCAAGTGTTTCTCTACCAGCTGCTCTGTGGACTCAAGTACATCCACTCGGCGAACGTGATCCATCGCGACATGAAGCCCGCCAACATTTTGCTGAACGAGGACTGTACGCTCATGGTATGTTACGATGCTGAATGTGATCGTCCTCTAATGAAGGGGTCTGGGAAATTCAAGGCTGAGCTAACTCACACATATGTTGGTCTCTGTCCTTGTAAACTGCTCAGATTTGCGACTTTGGTCTGTCTCGCGTCATGGAAAGCGACCTGTCGATGGAAGAGCTGGCGAAGCACTTGTACTCGCCGAAGGACGCCAAGTCCCCAACGACCCCCTCGGACGCTACTTCCCCTGGGAGCGCGTCGTCCACGCCCTCATCATCAAACGGAGCAGGCGGGTCCGACGCGCCAAAGTTCAAGCGCCAGCTCACAAAGCACGTCGTCACGCGCTGGTACCGCGCGCCGGAGCTGATTCTGCTCCAGGATTATAGTTTTGCGGTCGACATGTGGAGCGTCGGGTGCATCTTTGCAGAGCTGCTGAGCATGCAGGTGGAGAGCTGTCCGCGATACCAGGAGCGCGTGCCGCTGTTCCCGGGACGATCCTGCTTCCCGCTGAGCGCAGACCGACCGACGACGTACTCGGACAAGCTCGACCAGCTGAACGTGATCTTCAACGTGATCGGCACGCCGAACGAAGAAGACATTGGCGCGCTGGGTGAGGTGAAGCAGTACCTGCGCAAGCTGCCGAAGAAGGACGCGCGCGACTTTCGAGAAATGTACCCCGGCGCGCCGGCGGACTCGCTCGACCTGCTCAAGAAGATGCTGTCGTTCAACCCGGACTGCCGAATCTCGGTGGACCAGGCGCTCGAGCACCCGTTCCTGCAAGCCGTGCGACGAACGCAGTCCGAGACGGTCGAGCCGAACCCTTTCGGCATGGAGTTTGAGAACGTCGCGCTAGATAAAGAGACGCTCAAAGGTATGTTATGTTGTCTGTGGTGTGCTTGGTGCATTTGACTCACAGTTCTATGTGTTCTGACTTGTGTTTATCAATTTTGTTGTGTTTGCTTGCAGCTCGCATTGTCGATGAGATTAAAATGTTTGCAGAGCGCAACAACAGATAAGTCTGGTGGGCGACATAAGAAAGAAATGCAACGTGTACAACGAGCAAGAGTGCGATATCAAAAGGCTGGGAATCAATCAGATGGCAAGAAGATGACGAAGAAGACGATGAAGATGAAAGAAAAGCCAACTACAGTAATGCTGCGCCATGAGATCGAATTGTCTCTGGAACACAACCAGACAGCACACAAATATAAAACGAAGAAGCAAAGAACGACAAACAAACAACAGCTCCGGTGTCTACGTCTCGATTAGAAGAGGCGCAAGACCAGGGCTGGTTCATGTGATTTTAGGGTAGCAAGTGCGTACGTATCCAATGGAAACAAGTGTATCATCAACCAGTTTATTCGTGTCGTTTACCCTCAGCATCCATGGTCTACTATAGATCTATGTCTCTCTCTTCTTTCTTTCTTCATAACTCTCCATCTATTTAGGAGGAAGTGGAGCCTGGCACCAGCGAGGAGAAGTCGACCGTCCGCAGCACGTACTTTGGCTCGTCCACGATCTTCATCACCGCCTGCACGCCGTAGTCGAGCGGCACTGAGTAGATCCCGTCCAGGTTCACCTTCATGTCCCACCCGAGCGAGCGCATCGACACTCGGCGCACTCTCCCTCTGCAGACAAACAACAAATAGCTAAGCCAGCGACCAACTGCAACAGCCGAAGACACAACAATAACCAAATACAGCGTAGCGTCTCACCGTCGGAAGCGGATGTCGCCAAACGTTGCGTTGATGATG
Organism: Globisporangium sylvaticum; assembly: GCA_023334975.1. Classification (NCBI taxonomy): domain Eukaryota; phylum Oomycota; class Peronosporomycetes; order Pythiales; family Pythiaceae; genus Globisporangium; species Globisporangium sylvaticum. The sequence continues at coordinate 98,813 of JAADVK010000003.1, forward strand.
GGTTCGCGCACGACAAAACCCATGTCCAGAGAATCTTCAGCAAAAATGTTCTCTTTGTTGAACCTGCAAACCGAAGAACCAACATTGTTAGCTCCAATTGCCTTCCCAAAAACAGAAATATTACAGCGAATTTCAGAACTCACGCTTCGGTCAGCTCGGTCACGGTCTCGTTCGTATGTGTGTGGTTCATCGTCTCCAGCACTTTCGCCACTTGCTCTCTGTAGATCTGAGACTATAACATCGCAATTATAATCACCCAGGTTAGGAATCAAGCATGCACCATATCACTATAGCTGTCGTGCAAAAACGTACTGCGCTGTAGTGCCAGGCGCTCGAGCCGGTGCCAGTGCAGACAATGATCCCGCTGCTTCGCTGGGACTCGCGCTGGTGCTGGTCGATGCCAATGTTGTAGTGCGACGGGCGAGATGCGTCACTCTCAGCGATGAACACTTCGTTCAGCGCGTAGCGCGGGAGCTCGTACCAAAAGCCATCTTGGTTCACCATCCCGACGCGAATGCGGTTGCGCAGACGCCACTGGAAGTTGCCCGTCAGCAGTCGTTCGAGGGCGTAGTTGAAGCGATTGCACACATTGTCGACCTTGTAGCAGCACAAATTGCCTTCACTGCGCGCTGGGTCCGTGTTGATCCCTGCCACGGGGATCGGCGTGTTCACAAAGCTCGCTGCCTTGAGGAAAGTGCCGTCACCACCTGCCGAGAAGACCATGTCGGAGCCCTCGACGGCTTCGTGCGTGAGCTGATTCGCAGGGACGACAGTCACATCAATGCCATGTTCGTGGAGGCTGCACAGGAATCAATCAAACAACAGAGTTAGAGTTTGAGCATATACACGCAACACACTGACGCAGTACCGTTACTTGGACTTCGTACCTCGTAGTCATGTCTTCGAGCGCCTGAATGTGGTGGTCGTGACTCGCCTTCAAGCGGTCGTAGACAAACCCTCGCATCGACATTTGCTTTCGCAGCGCCTCGCTATAAAGATTCACAAACGCATCGTTAGTACACAGGAGACCATGAGCGAGCTAGCTGGCTGGTCAAACAGAAACATAAACAAACACACGACGTACCCAGTGTTGCCATGCAGTTCGCATTCGTGCTGGAAGCGCGAGGTCTTGTTGACCACGACCACTCTCTTCAGGTCCATCACGGACTTTGCGGGGAGAAGGATCGGAGGGAGCACGGTCTCGCCAGTCGTGATCTTCTCTTTCTCGCTATCGCTCAAGTGCGGGTGAATTGGTCGTTCTTCAATGTCGAAAGTGTTCGTCTTGACCGCCGGTCCGGATTTTGTTCGAGGACTACTTTTCTGGTACGTCTTCTCAATGTACTCCTCGGAAACGATCATTCGCGGCACACGTTCAGCAATCGCGAGCAGCATCTCGTTGTCGTAGACCGGTCGTTCAATCTTCATCCACCCTTTTGGACTCAGCTTTTCGTTCCACGGACACACGGAGCGCATGTGCGTGAAGTACTTCGCCATCTCTCCTGTCTGGGGGTCGCGGCGCGTGTAGTGCAGAATGTGGCCATTGTGGATCTGGTCGACCATCTGCCCTGATTCCTGGAGCTCGTGGAACGTGTCCTGGGGCATGCGCTCCAAGCGCGTGCGCATCGCCCACATGACTTCGCCATGGCACACCACGATCGCTTTCTTTCCAGCGCACTCGCGGTGCAGCGCATCCAGCAGACGATCAGCACGCTGCGCAACCGCTGCAAGCGACTCACCACCGGGCGGCGCGTAGTAGAACCGATCCAGGTCTCGTCGACGCAGCTCGTCCTGCATTTTGATCATTCGCTCCTGCTCCGACATGAGGTCCATCTGGCCCCAATCTCGCTCGCGGATGAGCATCTCGGCGTACCACTCCGCGCCGGGGAGCTCCATGCGACCCGCAGTCTCCAGCGCGCGCAAGTACTCGGACACGAGGTACCGGTCAAAGTGCACGAGGTCGTTCTTCTTGAGCCATTCCCCTGCCGCGACCGCTTGCTTGCGTCCGCGGTCCGTCAGGCGCCAGTTGCAGCTGTGGCGGTGCTGGAACTCGCCATAGAACAAGCTGTGGTCGCCATCGATCGAGCGCTGGCGCGCGACGTTGCCTTCGCTCTCGCCGTGGCGGATGAGCACGAGGTCGGCGAGCCGCGGCGCCTCAAAGTGGTGCAGCGCGCGCGTCTGCGTCGCCGAGACCGCAGAGGCAGAGACCGCAGTGGCGCAGGCGGCAGCCGCAGCGCTCGAGAGGCACGACGGGAGCGCACGGCGGCGCGGGCGCTTGGTCGCGGACGCGCAGGTGGCGGTGGCGCGGCGCAGGAGCAGCGACGAGTACATGGCGGCGGCGGCGGTCGAGTGAGCGCTCTTCACGACACCCGCACTTTCCCCTTCTTGTCTTGCTGTGCGCAGAGTGCGTGGACGCAACAATGAGCCAGAGATTCCAGGCGACCATCACTCCGATTCAGCGAGGCGGTTACGAAGGGAGAGCTGGGTCAGTGAGCGTTTCAAATAGGAAACCCGAGCCAACTGGTGTGCGTTTTGAAGAGAAGCACAGGTTTCAGTTTGTTTCGGGGTTTGAAAGCTACACATGTTGTTCAAGATAAATATTGTCTCACACTGTGATACGGCGAGTTCCCAGGTGACGACGACAGCGTAACCGAGCAACAACCAGTAGGTACGCATAACCCTCTCGTGGTACGTACTTAAGGACCATCGTTCGCGCAAACCCAAACTCAGACTTCAAGGTGATCTTCATGCTTTTCTTTTCACGAAGGGCTCACAAAATCACTCACTTTGCGCACGCATATCTATGATCTCTCCATCAATAGAGCACAGAGCGCAACAGCGATTATCACAAGTCTCTGAACTGAATTCTGTCCACGCAATCCCCACACACAGACGACAGCAACAGCAGCCAATGGTAATTGTTAGTCTCTTGTCAGGTCCTTGAGCGTCTCCGAAAGGTTCTCGTAGCAGTAGAACGTCACGGCGTTCACGGGGAACGCGCGCACCACCGCTGTCTCCATGCCGTTCACGAAGATCCGCAAGCCGCCGAGGCGGTAGAGCCTTCTCGCCTGGTACGCAATCGTTTTCTCCTCGGGTCGAGCATCCTCCGCGATCGTTTGAATCGACGATTTGATCACTACATTGTTCACAGCAACACAATGTTAGCATAGCCCACTCACACATTCCACCACACCATGTAAGCAGCATACTGTACAATACGCTCAACTTACCATCCATGGGGTAGGCGATGATCCACGAGCCGACGCCGGCAAGCCCGCCCGCTGTGAGCATCGCCGTGTGGGAGCTGATGTCGCTCGCGATCATCTTGCGCTTGGTGTACTCGTACATTGCGAAGTAAAAGCCAAACGACGGTACTTCGCGGAGCAGCGTGATCGGGTAGCCGAGAAAGAGTCCTCTCAGCCCGTTGCGCGAATAAATATGCTTGACGCAGTCGACGGGACCGCGGTAGTGGCTGCTCGCGTGTCCGTCCTGCACCTGAAGTCTGCACTTGATCAGATCGGTGGGGGTCACGGCGACCGTCTGGCAAAAGCCGCCGATGAGACCGGCGTACATCACGGACGTCAGCGCCGGGTTGTGCGGCGAGTCGTCGAGCCGCCGCAGCGTGCGCTCGTACACGGAGAACATGATCGCATTCGTCCACGCGCTGCCAAAGAGCGGCGACGCCATGCCCTTGAAGAAGCCGTGCGCGCCTTCATGCCGGAACTGCACAGCGTAAACGTATAACCGCATCAAAACAATAATTGTCAAGTGGTACTCATTGTCATAGCCAGTGGCAGAATGCGCTGAGCTCACCGTTTGCCGCACGCAGTCGATGCTTCCTTTGTAAAAAGTGCTGTGCGTCTGCAATCGCACCTTGATCTATAGCAGCAACAACAGCAATAACGGCATTAAGCCAAGCAAGGCGGGTTAGCCAACAGCAACTCAAGACCCCCCAAGCTTAATGCATTCCTCACTCACCGTGTCAAAGGGCTGGCCGACGATGATGCCGCTGCAGCCGGCGATCGTTCCGGACGCCAAGTCCACGAGCACCGAGTAGTCTTCGTGGCCCGATGCGGCCGCCGCCACGACCGCTGCTTCGTCCATTCTCCTCTCTCTTTTGTACACGCCTTATCACGCAGATACAGAGAGCCTCGCTCCTATCCGCCCTGATGTTTGACGGATCTGTGTGTGGGACGCGCGCATGTCAATCAGCCCACGCTTCACATGCACTCCTCTTCTCATCATCTGCGCCTCACTCATGATGATGGACAATCACACGCGCGGTTCGCTATATTTGAAGTCCAACCGGTCCGGTTCGTTTTTCAGAACCTGAACCGTCAAACCAGCAAAACAAACAGCACCTTTTTTACGAATCGTATTTAATCGAGTAGTTCCGTAATTACGAGCCACTCAGATCAACAGCAGCAAAACTGATCAAAGCGAGGGTCCTGTATTCAAATGCGCTACTGTACTCCCAGAGAGTTGCTTTGTGAGGGGGTCCGATTGATTGGTTCTGGTTCCTGGCGGCGCGGCGGCAGCTCATGGGGCGTATTTCTGTTTTCCAGGCCGAAAACCAAGTGAAGATCCGCATTCGCCGGCAAGCTTTATTAGAAAAACCCCACCATGCTCGTCCCTAAGAAGAACCGTATCGCTGTCTACTCCTACCTTTTCAAGGGTGCGTAGTGTGTGTGCTGTTTATTTCACTGTGGTCGCACGCACTCGCGTCTCGCTTGCGATTGCCGACCGCCGTTTGTTGCTGCGCACACCGTGTTCCATCCAATCGACTGCCGTTGCTGCTGCCGCTGTGTGCCAAACGAGAGCAGTTCAACGTGACGAGTGCTGATGAACGAGAACGCAGATGACGAGCCATATTCCAGCAACAGCAACAGTGATCCGGCGCGTGAGATACAGAGCGTTTGCAGTCAGGTCGAGAACACAGAGCGAGTGAGAGAACGTTGACTCAGAACGGACGGTCGAGTGGTGCCCAAACAGATCACCAACATGGCTACAATGACAGCAGCAGCAGTGCGAGTGGTGAATGGATGATGGTGTGCTGTGGCAGCGAGCAATCGACTGCAGATGCGGAGACGCGAGTTGCAAACGCGAGCGATGGATGATGTGGAGAACCGCATTGCTGACTTGTTTTGTGTGTGTCAATTGTGAATCGCAGAGGGTGTCATGGTTGGCAAGAAGGACTACTCCTTGCCAAAGCATGAGGCCGTTGAAGTGCCAAACCTCCAGGTGATCAAGCTCATGCAGTCCCTGAAGTCACGCGGCTACGTCAAGGAGACCTTCAACTGGCAGTGGTACTACTGGTACCTCACGAACGAAGGTATTGAGTACCTCCGTGCGTACTTGCACCTTCCAGCTGAGATCGTGCCAGCTACGTTGAAGAAGCAGGCTGCCCGCCCAACCCGCCCACAGGCCCCATCGGCTGGCGGATTCGGCCGTGGTGGTCGCTTCGACAAGGACAAGAGCGTCGGTCCATCGGGCGAGTTCAACCCTGAATTCGTAAGTGCCTTTTTCCTTTCCATTTTTCATGCATGAGCTCTGCGAGCTCTCTGTCGTGTTGTGTGTATGAGCTGTACTCTTAACTCGTACTATCTCTGTGTGCTTGCTTGTCTTTGCCAATGCAGCGTCGCGGCCAGGATGGCTACCGTCGTGAAGCTTCTGACTAAGTTGTGAATTAAGCGGGTGTTTTATCTAAACAATAAAACTACGCGTTTGTCGGCTTCAACCAACACCGGGCTTTGCCTTGCCTCTTTATCAGCCCTTGTCTGTCTATCATCTGAACCATTGTCTTCTCTGTCTATCAGGTGATCATTCATTTCTCGACAGGGAACGACAGGTTGACGCTCGAAGTTTGGCTGTTAAGCTGTCGTGGCGATGTGCGCTCAGTCTGCTGCTGCTTCTGAGCCTCCGACTGCTCCTGCATGTGCTTCCGCAGCAGCAGCCGGATGATCTCGAGCTTCTCTTCGCCCGGCAGGAGCTTCTTCACGCGCAGCGCCATGATCACGCGCTTGCCAGCGTACTTGAGGCTCTTCTTGCTGTGAGGCAGTACTGCGACTCGCTGCGTTTGCTCGGATGCTGGTGGCATCGACGACGAGAACGACGACGAGCTCCGTGCGGACGAGCCCAGGTTCAGTCCTCTCGAGAAAGGCGATGTCCTCATGTTTGCGAGATCAAGATGGCCAATGGAGAGATTGGACGGTGGCGGCACAGGGACAACCGCAGAAGACGGTGCAACGAGAAGCTGCGCTGACGACGGGCGAGACGAAAGCTCGGACTCGGAGGACCGTTCTCGGATGGACGCGCGAAAGTTGGTCACGAGCGTGTTCTCAGCGTCGCTTGTATTGGTGGATCGCCTCGCGGATGAGAGAAAGTTGAGCTTACCACCACCAGGTTGTTCGCTTAACACTTGGTGGCGCCACTGCGCCAGCTCTCCGTTGACGCAAGCACTGTCGATCGGCTCGGGCACTTCGTCCTAAGCAATTTATAGCAGTAGTTGGCATTGTTAGTGACTGTAGCGCTCAAAGGGCATTCTCATGAGCTCAACCAATTTTGCTGTTTCGTACCGTGACAGTACCAGGATTCGAGTCGAGCTCTTCGAGCGGGGTGCGATTTTGCTGCAAGCACAACGGAGAAGAGTAACATCATGTTGAGTAGCATTACCCGTTGGTCATTCAGTGAAACTTCAGAGTAATTCGTGTACGTCATTGCGGAGATTCGAGTCAGCGCCAAGCTGCAGAAGCACCTCGATGGATCTGATGCTCTTGCCTCGCACTTCGCCGGTATCACCAGAGCCAGCAAAGATGATCAGAGGCGGCAAAAAACAATCAAGGTCAGCTGGTTTGCCATATCTGCGATGATGAACTGTGCCGTCGAGTACCACTCACCTGCTTTGTGCAGCGGCGTCTCCTTGCTCTCACTGACTGCATTGACGTTCATCTTCTCGCTCTCGACGAGGAACCGCACGACGTCCTCGTGGTCTTTCCGACACGCGTGGTGCAGCGCATTGCGGCCGTTGCGGCCGACCACCTCCGTCGACGCTCCCGCCCGAAGCAACCCCTGAACGCAGACGAGCTTCCCAGTGTAGCTTGCTGCTCCCACCAGTTCATTTTCCATGTTGGTGATGAGAAATTCGTCTAAGATAGCAGAGCTACAATTTTGGATCAAGTCGACGTACCCCAATGCAGCGCAGTCATTCCAAAGCGCTAAGAGCCCGCCAAAGAACCAAAGTTAGCTGATTAGAGACCGCCAAAAGAGAGTCCAAGCCAGTACACAGAGTGGAGAAAGAACACGCACATCTTGAGCGTTCGGGTCCATTTTCTCCTTTGCGAGCATGCGCTTGACGCTCTCGAGGTCTCCGAGCATCGCGAAGCGCACGAACGTGGAGATTTTGCCCAGTTGCGCGTCGGCGCAGCGCTGTTGGCTCGAGCAGCAACCGCCCATTTCTTTCTTCTCTCTTGGCTCTCGGTCGTGCGCGGATGATTGATTTCTGGTTGTGAAGTGGTTCTCGCAAAACCAATTGCCAGCCTTTCGATGATGGACGAATACGATACCGCTGGCTGCGCTTCGACGACGCGCACGATAACGACAGACTTCCATTTATGATCACACGTTTAGTTTTACTTTGGATGCCGTGACGTGGTCCAAATTTACCAATGGACTACGAAGTTTGGTGGTGGGCATCCGAAAGGAATGCGTCAGACCAGATTTGTTGAGTTGGATGGTAGCCAAGCCGATAACGTCGCGGGCTCTTATCCAACGACACTAACGAAAGATACTGAACGTGTCTGGAATGTCTTTCGATACCTTAATCGTCTTTCGCCTTACCCTTGTGCCCAGCCAAGTAAGATGGAAGGTCGCGTGGTATCCCGTGCAGCGTGTAGGCGATCGCTTGGAACATGCCAGGTTTGACCTCCCTAAATGCTTCGCCAAGGTACCCAAGCGCCACATTGTCTTGACTGCAGATGACCGCACTCGGTGAGAGAGCAGGGTTCGAGACTCCAGTGACCAGCGTCATTTGGTTGCCATCAATGCGCGTGATGATGACATGAGGTATATATGTCCCACAATCACGGGAGCGCTGAGGCTCTCCAAGCGCTCCCTGGAACCCATAGACGTCGACGTATCTTCGCGGAGTCACATCAGTGGAAATCTCCCACTTGACGAGCGGCAGCTTTGCATGTGCTGCTGCTGTTGTTGGTGTCGCGATCTTAAAGATCGCAAAGTCTGAATCCGCCGAGCTCCGCCAGCAAATGTCGCTCGACAGACTGAACCGACAGAGCTTGACCATTTTGTCGTTCACACGCAGATGCAGCACGACGTTTGGCTTGTCCCCCATCGACGCACTGCTCAATTGAGGTTTCCTCTGGTCGTCAACGGTATCTCTTTTGCGCTTCGCATTCGTCTTTGTAGGAGTTTGCACCTCCTGGGTGCGGATCTTGACGTAGCGCCGGACCTCTCGTTGAAACTGGACGCTCAGGTGAGCAATGCAGCCAACTGTATCGCTGCCACTCCACAGCTGCAGGCATGTGAGCAGGTACACGTGGGTCGGCGTTCGATCCACCACCAGTGCGGTGCCTGAGCTGACGCTTTGAGACGCGATGCAAACTGTGGCGCGAAGACTCGCTTTCCACGGCTTCCAATATTTTTCGAATTGCGCGTCGAGCTCTCTATGTTTTCCATCGTTGAGGTGCACGTCATCGTCGTCATCATATCGGTCTAGCACATCTTCATAAGCTCTCCATGCTGGGACTTTCATATTCCACGCAACGGCGCTGCTGCTGGCGATATTGTTAGAGCTGCTGGAGCTTTTGTTGTTGCTGCTAGAGCTTTTGTTGTTGCTGCTGGAGCTTTTGTTGTTGCTGCTGATCGCGATCAGTTCTTCTTCGCTATCCTCCTCCTCCTCCTCCTCCTCATCATCATCATCACTGCTGACGCTGGTGCAGGAGTTGGAGCTATTGCTATAGTTGCTTGTGGACAGCTCGTCTTCGCCATGCTGGTTAATGGCGTCTTCATCGTCCACATGCTGCTGCTGCTGCTTCTGTGATAGAGCCACCAAGAGGTGTAGCTGTCGCGACGACGGCAGCGGCAGGTTGGCTTCCTCGATGGACTCTGCCAGCGTCGCGGTCTCGTCCAGCGCGTTGCCAACGTCGCCCATCAGCTCAGCGATGGTTTGCGGGATCTCCATCCCTCTCTTCAGCATCACGACATCGCGATCACGAGACGCGAGCCACGTGCGGTTGTTCGTACCTTCGTCCGCGTCCCTTTCGTCCTTGGCAACGGCGAAGAAGAGCTGCAGCTCGTCTGCGTCACAGCACTGAGCGCCGCGCAGCTTGCTCTCTTTCTTCCTCATGATCGCCTCTTTCACGCGCGCGATCGAGGCGCTCGCCTCCACGTCCACAGAGAAGATGCTGCCAGCCACGCCCACGAGCGCGCAGAAGAGCTCTACCATGGTACCGCGCTCCTTTGCTGGGTGAGCAGCTCTTTTTGACGAGTGTGTTGTTTGTGGGTCGAAAATCGTCCTTTTGGTGAGGCAACTGTCGAGTGGCATGAATGTTGCACCAACAGAAACTTCAACTTGAGCATGTGGCGCTTGGAGCAACCTTGAGAAATCAATCATCAACTCTCCAGGTCATCGCAAGTCCTTGAAACTGGAGGTCAGCAACCGATATCGATCTCAAAGAACATTATGATTGAGTTTCTCCTAGTTGTCTGGTGGTAGTGACAGCGTGAGCCCCGAGGTTTTGTGCTGCAGCGTTGGCAGCAAAGGCGACAGAAATGGCTTCAACAACTCTCCATTACCCTTGCCTTCTAGGTTGCCATCACCCCCACCGACAACAACTTGCGTAGATGTCGCTACCGGTACTTCTGAATCCCCAGGTTGTCCCGTTTCGATCCCTCCCGAAGCGATTTTCGCACTCGAGTCCCCACGCTGCATGTGCTTCCGCAAGAGCAGGCGGATCATCTCCTGCTTCTCGTCGACGGGCATGTGGTGCTTGACGCGCAGCAGCATGATCACGCGCTTGCCGGCGTACTTGAGGCTCTTGCGATTCGCCATCGTACTACCCTGAGGGGAAGGAGGTTCGTTTGTACTCGTGGCGGATTGTCGCGGCAGAGTGGGGCGTCACGCTCGTGCTGCACGATGGCGACGCCGACGCTGTGCGCGACAGAGTCGTGTTGAGCTTTGCGTTCAGGCTCGCGAGGTCTATCAGCGAGATGTCCAATGCAGGTGCTGAGCTCTTCGCAGGAACTGAAGATGACGACGTAGTGGTGGTGGTTGCGATAGAGTTGGTCCCATTACCGCCGGTCATCTTTGCCCACATACCGAGCCCGTGCGCCGACGACGTTCGAGACGAAAGCGAGTAATCGGAGGACCGCTGCTCGGAGAACTCGCGGATTGACGTTCCAAACTTTGTGATCAGCGTCGAGTCGGTATGGTGATCCCCCACGCCCACCGCGCCAGAGCCAGTACCCCCGCCGTGGAACCTGCTGGAAAACGCGGAGAACGAATTGGTCCTCGACTTGGGCTTCGCGCCGAGACCGCCGTCACCCTGGAAGTCGTGACGGAGCGCCTCGAGCTGCTCGTTCACGCGCGCTGTCGAGATCTCGGTTTGCACGGTGTCCTAACCACGTGAAACAGGGAAACCAAAGACTCTGTTAGTAAATTTCAATGCTGACGGCCTACTAAGAAGCTGGCAAGCAAGCATAGTTCTCACCGCGACGGTGCCTGGGCTCGAGTCGAGTTCTTCCAGTGGCGTTCGGTTCTGGTCATTGCAGAGATGGGGGTCTGCGCCATGCTGGAGCAGCACCTCGATGGACTTGATGCCCTTGCCTCGCACTATTCCCAACATTTACCATAGGTCAAGAGGTAAGCACTCAGCTCAATTAACTTCTCAATTGGAAGCCATATCTAACAAAACAAATCTGCTTTGTGCAATGGCGTGTCCTTGTTCTCGCTGACGGAGTTGACGTCCATCTTCTCGCTCTGGACGAGGAAGCGCACGACGTCGTCCTGGTCCTTGCGGCACGCGTGGTGGAGCGCATTGCGGCCGTTCTGGTCCGCGATTTTCGTCGATGCGCCGGCGCGAAGCAGTTCCTGGATGCACGCGAGCTTCCCAGCGTACGCCGCTACGAACGAGGCACAGTAGAACGCAGACATGGTTGAGTGACTGTATCGATATGGCGGTGGCTTTGGCTAGAGAGTTTGATAGGACGACGCACCCCAATGCAGAGCAGTCATTCCAAAGCGCTGAGCGAATAGGAATTCACACCAAGGACAAGTCTGCCAGTTCACCAAGGTCAATGACACACGCTGATACAGCAAAGAGACTTGGAATGACCACACCGACATCTTGCGCGTTCGGGTCCATTTTCTCCTTTGTGAGCATGAGCTGGAGGCTCGCGAGGTCGCCCAGCATGGCGTAGCGCACAAAGGTGCTCGTCTTGTCCAGCGCTCGGTCCTGCCGCCGCAAAGCTGCGCGGCTTCTGCAGTTGCCCATGCTGGGACGCTTTAGCGATGGTTCTACCTCTCGCTCACTGTTCAGGGCACGTGACGCCTGCACAGCAGAACTGTGTTTGCGCTCTGCGTCAGGTTGCTGCCTCATAATGAACATAAAGACAAAACACACACGACGCGATGCAAAAGCGTTGAAATGAGTAAATATAGCCCATGCGCTACCTTTTTATTATTAGGCGAGTGTCATATTTCACTTACGCAAACAGCAAACGCCTGCTCTATTACATTGCGTATTGCTTTCTAATTCGCGTGACAGCTTCTTCCGCTTACAAGGTATCGATCATTCAATTCGCACACGCATCAACATACAGTTTTTTGGTTGAGATGGTTTGGATATATCTGCTCTATGGTTGGTCCCCAGCATTATTGTCAAAGCGACTTGCAAAGAAGATTGGGAATATAGAGCCATCAATCAGTGGAGCAAACTTTCCAGCGAGGGGCTCTCGAGAGAGACTGATCCCAAGCGGTCCGAATGCTCGACACCGAGACTTTGCTATTCAACTGTTTGCATCGCTTGTCCCTCACAAAGAGGCGCCCATCGCGCAGCGCTCATACGCAGACCAACCCCACGAGTGGAGAGGGCAGCACAAAGCGCACGCGTACGGCAATCGGGGCGAGATCGCACGGCCCTGGGACCACCACTGTGAAAAGGTGATCTCCAAAAGCCCAGTTGGGTTTGCTTGTGCTGGTGAAGCACACGTACACGTTCATACAGATAGATACAAACACACACACACACGTTGACTGGAACCTGCGCTGCTACAGCCTGGGAAGCGTGGGCGTTGCGTCTGAGGCTCGCATGCTGTGTCGTTTCGAGCGCAAGAGTTGGAATGAGCTGTTGGTAGGCGCTGTTGAAGGGCAGGCAGGTGGTGGTGGCGACCAGTCGTTTTTCTATTGGGTGAGCGGTTTCTATTGACTGTTCTCGAAGGTCGCGGGTTGTGGGTGGGTTTGGTTGTTTTTGTACAGCCCACCCATTTTACGTACTGTATCAGCGCTGTTATGTACGACAGTCTGAAATGTGGTGTCGCAAACCCTGACACTCGTACTTCGCAGAGTCGATTCAGTACTAGAGCCGCGGTTGTTTGTCTGTCTTCAACTTGTGACGGTTGACAGAGCGCAGCGAGAGGCAAGAGCAGCAGTCGCAAGCGCACACACAGCGAGGAGAGCGCGCGCAGTAGGAGTCATGAACCTGAAGCAGGCGCAGGCGGTCCTGTCGGACCTGCTCATGAAGTGCGAGGAAGAGAACATCGCGCTGCCGCAGGTAATGAATGCACTGCAGCGCTTGCAATCGCGTCTGTAGCGAATATTGCGTTCTCGCAATATCTATGACTTTCACTTGCTTAACCAGTTGGCTGGCTGTGCGGTGTGTATGTTCTCGATTGTGTGTTTGTATGAAGGACCCGCTCGAGACCATCGTCGAAGCGATTCAGTCGCTGCGAGGCGAGATGAAGCACGAAATGGTACGTAAAACAACACACGATGTGCTTTGCAAGACGTAAGGGGTTTGTTCACATACTTCTCTCTCTCTCTCTCTCTCTCTCTCTCTCTCTCTGTCTGTCTTGTGTCCACAACAGAGGAGATCGCAGATGGATGTGGCGCTGGATCACATGCGGACCAAGTACGGACTCAAGCCCAACGTTCTACCAACGCATCGCGCCGTTGAAGAGAAGCGCAAGCGCTCGGACGAGTTTCCAGGACACAAGCCACAAGACCAGCAGCGCTACATGCGGCCGATCACTATGACAGCAAGCCTTACGAACCCCAGAAGCAGCAGCAACCCTTTTAGCAGCACGCACTCGCCGCTGAAGAAGAAAACTCGGCTGCAGGATGACGTCAAGGCCAAGCCCGCAGCGCGACCAGAAAACCAAAAGCTCGTCGATGCGCTGCTCCAGTTGGGCGAGTACGAGCTCCGCACCGGTCGCTCGCAGCGCGGGGTCACGCGCCTGCGCGCGGCCAAGCAAGTGCGCGATACGAACGAGATCATCGCTTCGGGAGCGCAAGCTCGACGCCTCGAAGGTGTTGGCGCATCCGCTGCGGAGAAAGTGGACGTGATGCTGCGTGACGGACTCAAAGGCGCGCTGAAGGAGTACGAAGAGGAAGACGCAGAGGAAGAGAGCGAAGAAACTGGGAACTCGGAGGAAGGCGTGGCGAAAGCAGCCGAGCAGCAGCAGAGAGAGAAAGAGAGCAGCAAGGCGAAGAAGACGCAGAAGCCGAGCCAGAGCCGTCGCGCTCAGCGTGGAGATGATGATGACGATGAAGAAGACGAAGACGAAGGCCAGGATGATGAAGAAGAAGATGAGGAAGAGGAAGAAGAGTACCGAGATGAAGACGAAGAGGACGAGGAGGAGTTTTACGCGCCATCCGCCGCCAAGAAGTAGCGAGGCAGAGTTGTATGCCACCGTGTGTGTGTTGCCATGTGTATGAGTGAAGCAGAATGGAGTTGTGAGCAGGAAGTTTGATACCATGGTTGATATCGCGCTAGCAGATTTGACCTTCACCAAATGTACCAAGTGTGTCCATTCCAACACTGCAATGCACTCAGTTTTCTTCTACGGAACTCACTGAAAGACAGACAGCTCAGGCGATTTTTCGTTTGACTCAATGGAAGCGCGTATCATTATTGAGCCACTTTTGTGACGTATCAAGCCAAGGCATAGAGCAGTCTCGACCGAGGTGGTGTTGTTGTCATTTTCATTCCAGTGGAAGGTTGGCTGGCGCTTTTGCGATGAGCTGGTTGGTGATCTTGGTGGAGTTATCAGGGCTCGCTCCGTGCTCAAAGCGAGGCGTTCTGCGGTTGTTGCCGGATCGTTTTCTCTGTCGAGAGGTCGACATCTCCATCGAAAAGAAAAGAACAGTTTTCGTCGCTGCGCTGTGGAGCTCTCTCTTTTCTTTTCATCTATGAGGATGGGAGGATCCAGAGGTGGGGTGGAACAATGACGTTCGGGGCTGAAGGCCGCCGCCAGGAAGACTGTTGCGAAAGGGCCTGCTGTGCACTGCACCGCAGATGCGAGAGAGAGCAGCACGAATGCTGCTCAGGCAGGCGCAAGCAGACCTTTCGCTCCAGCCACCTTGTGAGTGTATTCATAGAATGGTATCCAAACATGCATGTGCATCGACATCTCACCCGATAAGAGCACAAATAGAACAAGATCTCTTGCGTATCTTGACATCATCTTCGAGGCAAGTGGACTGGCACTGAGAGTCAAAAAGCTCCAGGGCAAACGTGATACAAAACTAATTGAAGTGAACGAGCACGTTCGAATGATCAATGATCAAGTCGGTGTGCCGATTCAAAATCAACTGAACTCTGCCAAGCGAACCTTTGCCATTGTCAATACATGCGCAATATCGCTAAGCGTTACTACCAAAATGGGTCGGTTCACAATAGAGAAGCTTGCTTATTGGGACGCTGCAAGTGAGTTTTGTTCGCCATTATTTCCGTATTATTTACACTTGCATGACTGACTTTCCATTGACGATGATGATGACGACGTGCCTGCGTGCGTGCTCTTTGACTTGACTGCCTTGATCGAAAACTTGCTTTTGCGCGCAGAGAATACTATAACCTAGAATACGTGGAGTTCCATTGACTGTGCGCACCTGTGCTTTGCGCTCACCGGGGGACACAGCTTCCTGGGGACTGACTAGTGGTGACTGAATTGCTGATCCATTTGCGGAGAGATCTGGTTTACGACGCCGTCACCGTCGACCACCTTCTTTGCGGGCGATGGATCTTCGTGAGGATCAAACCCAAAACTGCTTGGCCCCTTCCCAAATGCCAGGTTGTTGTGGAAGAACAGGTTCTCGCTGCTCAAAGAGGTGTACTCCTCTTTGCTGCCAACCTGTTGGCTCGTTTGCGACGTCTGAAGTCCAAACCGCGTACCAGAAGCCGTCATGTACCTTCCAGACTGAGTCTTCGTCAGCGCTGCCACTTGAATCCCAATGCTTGCGATCGACGAGTTTGAGGATACAGTCGAGTAGTTGTTCACCAGCATTGACGTGAGGGAATCATTCCGTTTCAGCATCGCGAACATCGCGTCTGGCGCTTGCGCGCTATGAGCCAGCTGGTTATTACTGGACTGCATGTTTCGCAAGTCGTTCAGCGTCGGAATCGCCGAATGCATTGAGTCGACATTCACTGGCTCGCCATCGTTCAACGCGCTTGGCTCTTTGTGAAGAGATAGTCGAAGCTGGCTTGCCTGGTCCTGGATCATGTCTTCGAGCGCGACCGTCGTCTCCACTTCCTTGAACATGTAGTGCTCAAAGCGATTCGCAGTCAGACGGTATGCTTTCGAGTCCAAAATAACGTCGTCATCGCTATGCAAAGCCGAGTCATTGAACTGGAAATTGTTGTCTTCATCGTCGAACATCCTGGATCTCGACTTGGACAGGGAGCCTTCGCTGCTCGTGTCAGACATGCACTCTTCGTCCTCGCTGTACCGCCTTCTTCTCCGCCCGTACAACTGGCCTTTCATCATCTCGTATTGAGAGTCGTAGTCAGTGCTAAACTCCGCACCTGACGGAGACTGATCGTCAACGTCCACGGAGGACTGATCTCCAAACATTGACATCAGATCCGACGCGTATTCATTCGAAGGCTCTGAATCCGAAGCAATGTTGTCCGCATACTGGGAAAGATGCTGAAGCTGCGCACGGAGATCTTCTGAAACCTGCGTCTGCTGCTGCAGACGGGATTCAAGCTTCACATTTTTCTCTTCAAGCTGCTTGTTCGCAGCGAGAAGCGACTCGTGCTTTTTCTGCAACTCCATCTATGAGAACAAACCAAAAACAATATCCCATGTATGTGAGTACGCACGCACATCACAAACAGCTATTGAGTCTATCTGTTCAGCACTTACATAAGCGAGTTCCATCGCAGCGAATTTCTCTTCGATCGAGGATCCGACGCTTGGCGGTGGATCAGGTTCCGTTGGCATTGCAGAGGCTGCCACCAGCATTTCAGCACATCGAGGATTGAGGCTGGTTTGGTCGTTCGCGAAAGTCACACCAGCTTGACCCAACGCATTGATCCAGCGAGCATTTGTCGACACCATTCCTTCTAGCAACGACTTCATGCCCGCGCTTTCTTTCTGGAGATACCCAAGGTGTCGGTCGAACACGTTCAGATCAACGCGACGTGCCTTCGCAGCGCTGTCGACCGGATCAAGATACATAACTTGGTGCGGGGACACGTTCAAAGGAGTGGTCGGAAAGCCCGGGCGAGAATTCTGTGATACAAACAACATGCACACAATATGGTAAGAAATGACACATGAGCCACGTTCCGGGGGGGAAAGGGTCGTACCTGGCTTGACGCCTTTCGAGGCACTCTTCTCCGTGGCGACACGCCATGACGACCATTCTGTCTTGATGCAGGCTCTGGCGGCGGCGAGTGTTGCGCTCGCGGAGAGCTCAAAGGAGATTCTGGCGACAGATCAATGATCGTGAATCGGCCCTTCACTTCAGTCTTGCCCTGTCTACTCCAGCAAATACATCATAAACAGAGTTAGAGGCTGCTCAGTATCAACTCATTTCCTGGGCTCATTTCCTCAATTCAACTCACCTTGGCTGGGCTGCCGTCAACTGCCTGCGTCCTTCGTCATTCGAGTAGCTGTTCTTCATGGGGCTCACGTGGTTGAACTCTTCAAAATCAGGAATGTCCGTCACAACAAATCGGCGCGGGGTGCGGTGGCGTCGCCCCGTGATTTTGCTGCCGACATTCAGGCGCAAGTTGGACTTGGTCTCGCTCGCTCCGCTTTGGCTCCCAGCATAGAACCCAACGGACGAGGACGTCGACACGCTCCGCTCGAGCGACCCTCGAATCAACTGCTCTATCTCGCTGCTACAAAACTGTTCTTGCTGCTGCTGACTCGTCGCCTCCGCGCCTCCAACGAGCGCGTCCAGCTGCTGTTCAAACGCGAGCATGTGCTGGTGTTGGTGCTGGTTGCGGAAATCGCCGGCGCTGAACGACGCCGCCGTCGGTCTCCTTCCGTGCGGCGACGGGCGCTTCCACGGACTCGTCATGGCGGTCATCGACGACGTCGACGCCTCTGCGCCGTGGTCGAGCTGGAGACTGCGCGGCATTCTTTTTTCCGGGAACGCGTGCGCTCGCTCGTGCGCCGAGTCTCCTCCTCCCTCCGCCGCCCTCTCTCTCTCTTTCGAGCGGGGAGTGGCGCTCGCTGTCTCGCTCACTCTGCTTCTCGCCACCGGCTGAGGTGCTGGCTGCTGTGCGACGGACTGGACTGACACGAATCGATGAACAGGAGGGCGATGTCGCTGGGCTGGTGCTTCTTGGTACTCGCTCGTTCTCTAAGCAACTGATGCTGTGCTGCGCTGCTGATGTAAATGCGGATAATAGTGGTGCGCGCAAAGCAAGAAAAAGACGTTCACACACTCCCAAGGTGTCTGGGTCTCACTCACAACAACGACAACAATAGGAAAAACTAAAAAGGAAGAGTGATGGTCGCGTGAGAACCCTCGAAACCCGCGGGTTTGAATGTGCTGATTCTCAAAACGGGTTCGACCCGTGAGTTTTGCGAGCGAGGAGGCTGGCTGACGGGTCGGGTCGGGTTTGCGGCGAGACAAGTTCACGGGCTTTTTGAATCGATACAATTCAAGCTCTGAGCTGACGGGTGGTTGAGAAAAAACAGTTCGATTGACAAGGGAAGCGACACTCGGCCCAGTGTGGGTTCACGAGTGTGGCAATAATGTCTCGAAGTTTGTATGGGGCGTTTTTCCAGGTGCTCGAAAAACACCAATAGAAACGGCCGCATGTTTCTGGGAAGAGACAGAAAAACGGCTGCAACCAGCGCTTTCGAAAAGCTCAAACCCACATGGGTTGTATCAGCGAACAGAACCCGCGGGTGGGCTGGACAAAAACAGCCCCATATTTGCGACCCACCCGTCAGAAGAGACGACGAGCGACAAAAAATGTGGAAGAGACAGCGAAAGCCAGAATGCGTTCTCCAAATGAGCCATTTTAGCCAGTCAAACACATCTATTCAGAACTATATAGCCAATCACAGCGCTGAATGGAGATAGCTACAATGGAGTGGCTCCTCACTCTGGATTGGGTTCAGAGGGCTTCCGTCATATTGGATGGCACGTGAAGGTTCCTGCAACGTTGAGCACGAGTAGCGTGCTGCTTCAAGGGCAACTCACCTCACTCACACGACATCGCCCTTCTTCGATCTCACATTGGTGGTGACGAGGCTTTTTAGAGGACTGACTTCCCAACGCCAGGCTTGTGTGTGATGACCTTGGCCGCGTCGATCAAGGCGTTCTCGAATCAATCCCATGGGATTTGCAAGGGAGGGAGGGCAACTTCGTCACCTCGATCTTGGTGGGGGAGGAGATATCCTTTCGATGGTAAAGTTTCCTCTCTCACGCTTTTTGATGAGCATGCCATTGCAAAAGATCTCATGCAGCCATCCTTTCTGCTCAACATGTACAAGTTGGTCAATTGGTTGTCAGTCGTGCGTGGGCTTGGAAAGTGTTGGATCGCCTGAGCAACTTCAATCGGCTCCTTCAAGCTTGCGTTTTCGCTGAAAACTGCATACCCTGGATTGTGAAGAGGTTGGTTGATCGCTTTTCAAGCACGTTACTATGCAACCCCCAACGTGACCTCCAGTATGTACCTCCAGCCTGGAGGCTCCAGTGCTTCGACGCGAAATGAGTTGAGCCAATCGAAGTCGATGCGTGCGTGCGTGTGGTACGTGTGTTTACATTTGCACCGCCATCCAGTTGACGCATCTGCCGCGACTGGACAGAAATGAAGGGCGAACGACAGAAACACGCACATCCAATGGTCGAAAAGGTTCCAGCAGAACTCAACAGTTTCGAGAAGCCCGTTCGATGCCGATCCCATGAGATTGCCACCCGAACTTCGCCTGCAACAGCTCGCGAAGGCAAGGAACCCAAGCAAGATGGTGGACCTCAAGCCTGAACTTCGCTCATCGGCGGATTTCTGAGCTATCTGTTATTATAGTAAGACCCTTTCTTGCATTGCTCTGTTGGCTTTGACTTTGTTGTGACAATGGTTCTCGCTTCTGCGCTGGGGCTTGAAGACGCGCTCGATAAGTCAAGCAGATATTTGGCTCGAGCTCGTGTGGATGAAGAGCAAATGAAGCGCGCGAGCCACCAGACGCGAGGGCGGGAGCCGAAATCATTTCACTTTGACGCAGCAGAGCTCCGAAAGACCGCATAAGTGTCTTCTTTGGCTTCGTCGGGTGGGTTCTTCTTGGACTAGGGTTGGTAGCTTCAATGTCCTAACACATGCACAACAATGGTGAACTCCAATTCTGCATTGCCAACCAACCTCTATTCGGAAAGGGGTGGTGACAAAACCTCTTTCTTGAGAACGAAGCGAGTGCGCTTTATCGACCTGCGTAGCACATTTATTGTTTGCGTTCGAGTATACGAGACGAACGGTCGATCACCACTCGTCAGGAGATCCCTGCGTGAAAAGCTGGCGCAGCTCGGCTCTCGTCAGGCGCGTCTCCTCTGTCGCAACGGCCGCCGCAGACGCGTCGCCCAGCAGAGTCGCCGCAAGCTCGCGCTTCTTCCTCTGCAGCTCGACCACGCGCTCCTCGATCGTGTTCTTCATGATGAACCGCACGACGCGCACGGGACGCGACTGGCCGAACCGGTGCGCGCGATCGATCGCCTGACTCTCGACGCTCGGGTTCCAGCTCGGCTCCATGATGAACACGTGCGACGCCGCAGTGAGGTTGAGCCCCATGCCGCCTGTGCGCAGCGAGATCAAGAGCACGTCGAGCCGCTTGTCCTGCTGGAACCACGCGATGACCTGCTCGCGCTCTTTCGCGGCCATGCGGCCGTCCAACTTGCCGAACGAGATCATCGCTTGACCATTAGCAGCTACGTTATGGCTCTCCAGGCTCTCGGCGATCAGGTCCAGGAATCCCGTCCACTGGGAGATCACGAGCGCGCGCTCGTTCTTCGCCTTCACCGCTTTCAAATGCGTCAGCAGCGCGCACAGCTTTGTAGATTTGGGGAGAGCGGCTGAAGTAGTACTTCGCTGTTGAGCATTAGCATACCGCGCTTCGACTCGCTGGACCAGCCGTGTGTTGTT